>JAVQJL010086343.1:0-17027 GCA_036024295.1 Nannoperca obscura
AATCAGAATACTTTATTGATCCCTGAAAGGAAATTGCTTTTTGTACAGTTGCACTGCTCGATAAAGTTATTGAGAAAAGAACAATAAACAGTAGAATATAAATAAAAGAGAAATAAAAATAATATAAAACTAAGGATATATATTAAAAAATATATATATATATATATATAAATATATTTAAAAATCTCTATATATAAATATATATTAAAAAAAATTATTTTTATTATGAGTTTTACCTTTTATTTGGACATGGATGTGAAGCCCAAATGCTGTTATGTTGCAGCCTTCCATTAAAAATCATAACACTGTGCTGTGAATATCTTGTATATGTGAAACACACCCAGTATGATCTTGCTGTTGACTATATACTGTATAATGGCATAGATCAAATGTAATTTAAGAGTAGAGATGTTAAATGAGAGTTGTGGGATATAGATAGAACTAGCTGGAAGTATGATCAGGAGCCACAGCTGGTGTGGAGGGGTGTGAGGAGAGCTGGGAGCTTTCCCAGTATTCTTTTTTTACTACCAGGTCTTCAGCCTTTGCTGCTGTCTAAGCTGGAGGAGAAACAAAGCTAACTAAAGCCTGCAAGAAGCCCGAGTAAATGAAGGAGGGATACATAATGATTGCACAAACGTGGTCGAGCAAGTTAAATAAAGTCTCAGCAGAGCCTGCAGATCAGCCGTCGCCTCAGTGTAGAAAAGATCAGAGTTGAGAGAGTGCTGTTGCTACCTTTTATAGGCCGTAATGCCTCCTCCCTGGCTCTAGTTTAAGCATTATTAATCCTTTCAGAGCTGGACCAGGTTATTGACTTAATAAGGACTTGTTTAAAAATTATATAATGATGGAAAAGAAATCCGTTGATCATTGATTATTAGGCCTTTAAAAAATCTGTGATTCACAATTAAGCTTTAGTAAATGTCTCTTACTGTGTACACCTCATTGCCAGATACATTCTTGTATTTGGCATGGAAATAAACATGAAATAAAAATGTTGTCATTAAATCTTCAGTCATTTGTTTGTTTCTATTAATTAAAAAAGGCTGATGATGGGTAGGATATGTCGGGAGGATGTGCTTCTAGAGATGAAGGTTTTAACCTGCACGTAGTTACTGGCTACTGAACACAGATCTTAATTAAATGGATGAACAGTGCACTAAGCTTATTGGATTCAGTATAACTGAACAAAAGAGCACATGAATTAATCTCATGTAGAGACAATTCAGTAATTGAACCCAATGGAGAGGATTACACATAATTGAACCCTATTTGTAGAACAGAAGATAACAGCTATATTTAACAGTTTACACAACAGTTAATTAACTGTTAATATGTTAAGATGACCAGTTTTTGTAAGAGGAAATTGGATTGTTTGAAGGATTACAAAACAATAAAATTGTTATAGTTAGTTTTTAGTTTTGAATTCTTGGTGGTGAATGTTACGATGCAGTTTACAGTTTAAAAAATGTACTGGCACAAAATACAAAATGTATAACATGCATTATTACAGAAGGCAGGAGTTGTCATCTATATTGAATTGATTATGGGGTAGCTGTAATTATTAATTTTCCAAAAACTGAATTCTCAATTAGGAAAAGCTAATGGCTTTACAACATTAACAGTTATATTTTCAGCTGTTAGAAATGGTAACTTGGATGCATTTAAGTTTGGCTACACTACACAAGTGAAAACTACACTGGTGCGCCCAATATTGAGTCCAAAGCAAAAGATGTCTTTGCAGAACCAAATTTATGTGGATTTACCTGGATATTTTTTTTCTTCTGTGAAGTTCCACAACCACTGAATAAAACATGTTTACAGAGGTAGTTAATTAAACCCAGCAAAGCTTTGGTCCTGTGTAGACACAATAACACTAATATATATATATATATCTATATCTATCTATCTATATATATCTTGATAAATCACATTGATGTATTTTTTTGTGTTTTTCCAGGATAATTCACAGAACCATCAGGGCCGCAGTGAAGCAGCACTTCTTTGAGCTGAAAACATCTATTGACCAGGACCTCAGCAACTACGACAGCCTGGGGTGAGAGTGCATACACGCACATTAACATTCACACACCTACAGTACATATACAAACATGAAAACCAAATACACACACTCTTGGATAAGAACATATACACGCTTAAGTTATGTACAGCTTTCCCAAAACTGTGCAGTGGCAAAAACAATCTGCAATGTTCTCCTTTTTTTTCCCTCCGTGCACCTGCTGGTAGAAACATGCGTAACACACATTCCTTAGATGTTAAAAGTGGCATCAGATGACTTTAAAGATACATATTTGTCATAGTGAACATTATGTACAAAGGCACAAAACCAGCCAGAGGGTTCAGTTTACCAGTAAGCATGTTGACAGCTGTGGTGTTAATTAGCAAACTATACATGTTGAGGGGAGCAGCTGGTCAGTCACCTCTAAGACAAAACAAGATGTACAGGAGTTTCACACTGCAAAATAAAATGAACTGCTTAATGTTCCACCATAAAGTGGCATTTCAGTTTTTTAAATGAGTAAATATGATTAATTCTATTAGTTTTGCTCAACACTGTAAAATTTAGGAGGTTCAATATTTTATTAACTTTTTTATTTTTGTTTTTCAAGGGTGAGTCACAGTGAGTCTGCAGACCAGGGTTGCCATGGAGATGAGGAGCAACAAACTGACCCTGAGGACAGTCCCTGCGGCACAGAAGGGGAGACCCCACTCACACAGGCCGAGCAGCACATGCAACAAAGCCAGAAAGACGAGCAGGTCTGTGACCCTGACCAGTATCTGTGTGGGCTGGTGGGATATTTCCCATAGCTAGCCTCCTTCCTGTTCCTCCGTAGTTTCATTCCAGGGCTGAATGTTTGATGTTATCAGCACAGTCCATCTATGTTCTGCACTGATTGCTACAATAGCTGGAATTCAACTGGAGTTGAGCAGAGAAAACAACAGAGCTTTTTTTTTTTACAAATATACTCACAGATTAATGAATACGCTGATACATACAGGCAGTGTTTTTTTCTTACTAACTTATAGTCATGGGGGAACAACATATGGCTGAAATATACTTGAAACACACAACAGAAACTGGAAGAACCATTTTAGCATCTGGACAACAGAGGACAGGTGAGGAGCAGACAACATGGCAGACGGAGTGAGATGTGTCCTGGAACTGAAGGGGGAACCTGCCACTTCATTAAACGATTATCTGGGTCCAAGTCTTTAAATAGATCAGCCAAGAACCAAAGAATGACAGCAACACCTATGCGCCAGACTTCAACACACACAGACATACACACACACACACACACACACACACACACACACACCATTTACTCTCTTTACATAACAATTATAATTCCCATGTGACGTGCTATATGTACACTAGGTCATACATTGCTACTGCTTTCTACACACATTGAGTCGTCATCCTGCTCCTCACAACAACTTAATTATTCCACAGAGTCCGAGTCAACGTTTCTATTTTGACAAACCTGTTCACTTTAATGAACTCATGCAAACACTTTTAACCTCCAGTGGCTGCTCAGAACCTTAAATGATGCAGTAGTATTAAAGTAGGATGATTACAGTGAAACCTACCTAGTTTTGGTTAGTGAGTGATAAAGGTTAGCAGTCGTGATGGGGAAAGCCCCTTTGCTTTGACTTTGGATTTTTTGGTTTGTAGAATGGAGGTTTACAGTGTTAAGGGTAAAAGAGATAAGACATATATCAGACTAACTTTAAGTATATATTTATGTAAAAAATGACCTAATTGTTTCCTTAGTCATTTATAGATGTAATAATTAAAAGGGCGGTAATGTGTGTTTAGGGTGCCTCATTTGAATATTTGTAATATAGCACAAAAACCCAGAGTTCCCTAAAACTCAAAGGAAATGAAACATCATGTGTGTAGTTTCTAAGAGCAGGAGTGTACCTGTTAATGTGAGATTCCTACTGGTTTCTATTCTTGACCACCCATGTCTCTTGCTCTGCTCTACTTGTTGTGTTTAAAACTCTGATTTCCATTAAATAAAGTCAATCGGATTAATTCTTGAATTCTTTGTTGTTGCTTACTCCCAGGATTCATTGGACTCTGGCGCCGCCCTGGAGGAGAGCTCTGGAATGGACCTGGAAGCAGAGGCCGTCACTGATGCTGAGAACAACATCAACACTGCCAGGTGAGCTGGGTTGATTGTCAGTAAGCTATCAGAGTGAGATGCTTTTTTTAGCATCAAGACCAGAACGAAGAGTTCAAGAGGTCAAGGAACATTTGGGACAACTTTAGGCTTAATGTGGGCGAGGTAGATAGATGTGTGTGCTTTATGTTGACTCGTGAGCATTTTCTTTTCCCAGAGAAAAACAAGCTCATTTTCTTTCACACGTGCAGGGATGTCGTCTTGTACTGATCACTTGACACCTCAGGTTTACAAATCACTTCAACATCCTGACTCGGTCACAGCTCATTTTTACGCTGCATCTTTATCATCTCTGTCACACATTAACTTTACACCTCACACTGTGTCACGCATACAGCTTGTGATTTTTAACAGTGCATGGTTAATGTACCGTGCTTCATCTCACATGCAGTGTTTAATTGTTAAAGTGGTTCAGACAGCCAGTGCTTGAAGGCTGTTTCACACCTATTCGGGGGGAAATGGGGAAAAGTTCATCAGCATGTTAACACAATCAATAGACACAGCACTGATTTTAACAAATGTGAGATTTCCCGGCGGTTGAAAGAAACAGCTCTGAGTTTTTCCAACACGAAATCATCCACGATGTGGAAACGCTATTAGTTTAGTGCAGTGGTCCCCAAACTAAGGCCCGCGGGCCGGAGACGGCTCTACATTTGGCCCGGCCCCCTGAACGAGACGAATTATGATTTTCTTTCAGTCTGGCCATGCGAATCCTACACTAGCCCCTGTCAAATAGAACGGAATAATGGCGAAAAGGTTAGGTAAGAGAAAAATTGATTCAGAATGCAGGGTATTTAACCTGGAGTGGTCAAACGAAAAATTTTTTGTTCAATGCAAAGAAAAGGCTGTTTGTCTCATCTGTCAAGAGGCGGTGGCGGTATTCAAAGAATACAATCTGCGCTGACACTATGAATCCCGTCACAAAGACAAATGATAACTTGCAAGGCCAAATGCGAGCAGACAAACTCTCAACGCTAAAAAGTGGGCTGTTAGCTCAGCAGAATACATTTGTACACCAAGCTCAGCTGAACCAGTCATCCATTCAGGCCAGCTTTTGGGTTGCTCAACTGATAGCAAGCAGCGGTAAACCTTTCACTGATGGAGAGTTTGTCAAGAAATGTTTGAATGCTGTCGCGGAAGAGGTGTGTCCCGAGAAGATAGATGTCTTTAATGCCGTGAGTCTGTCGGCGAGTACAATCACCAGACACATTGAAGAAATCTGGGGTAATGTATATGTCCAGCTGCAGCAGAAGACGAAAGAATTTTACTTTTTTTCATTAGCACTGGTTGAGAGCACGGACGTGCAAGACACAGCGCCGCTGCTCATTTTTATTCGTGAAGTTAGCGCAAACTTAGAGATGTGCGAGGAGCTGGCAGCCCTCCAAAGTCTCAAAGGGACTACAACGGGGGAGGATATTTTCGGCAAAGTATGCCAAACACAAACACTTTTTCTGTTACAAACTGACCCCGGCCCCCATCAGAGAAGGGAAAAGTTATGTGGCCCTCACAGGAAAAAGTTTGGGGACCCCTGGTTTAGTGCGACTCCTCAGCTGTTGTTCAGATCCACCACAGACGCCAACAATGTCTCAGGAAGACTCCAAATAAGGTTGAAAGATTATGACCAAAATACTTTGGGATCTCCAACAATGATCATTAAATTGTTCTTGGTTCAAAGATGGTTTTGATTTCAACAGATCCGTTCTAGACATCTGAGAAAAATGTAAAGTTGAACGTGTGTGTAACTGTTTCGTTTATTTCATTTGTAGTCGTAATTCTTTTATCAAGCATAATGTGTCTTATCTTTGCCTTCAGGCAGGACAATGAACCCTGTGACACCATGGAGCAGACTCAGGTCGACACCATAAGCTGTGTAAGTAGCAATATGTGGGGGTATATCAGTGTATGTCTCACTGTGTTCTGGTACTCAGATGTTTAGATTATTACATTTAATTAAATTACAAGAACAGAAGAGTAGTTTTGGATCTGTAAAAATAACATTTGGCAAAATAATACCTCAAATGTATGTCACAGCATCAGTTTACCTACTGTACTTTCCTTTTACCTTTTAATTCATTTCTCTCCTCCTGTTTTTCCATGCTTTCTTACTGCTTTTGGAATTATTTGCTTATTTCTTTCATTCTTCCTGATTTATTTCTTTAATCTCTCTCTCCCTCCAGGACTCAGTTTCATCCTGCTGTGATCAGAACGCCAACACCAGTCAAACCAACAGGAACCACCTGTCGCCATGCCAACCAAACCACAACCCCCACCTCCAGCTTTTTCCTGACAACCAATGGGAAGGTAGTTACTCATTTGCCTCGGTTATCGCAGCATGTTTTCGGTTCACCGCAAAATATGAATTTAAAATAAAATGATATTTCAGGCATTTTGAGTTATACTGTTCAAGTATTTAAAACTGTATTAGAAAATAAAATAAGAAGTTACATAGTAAAACTGATCTTTTTCACCTAAACTCAAATTTTGAGTGTTCTTTCCATCATGGTCCCAAATTATATTCTCAGTGATTTTAGGTTTGAGTCCTTTTATACGGTTGTTGAAATAACTAAAACTTATTTTCTGTCATTGCATAGAGGCTTAATTGGGTCAGTATAAAACATAAAACTGACTCATGGGCCATCAGAAAATGTAAATATTAAATAAAAATTCATGTCAGTGTGTCTCATGTATTTTTAAATGATTCTCAAAGATCTCTATGAACTCATCAAAAAAATTATTTTTGTGAGCGGTCATTCTCTTTCATCTCCCCACAATCCTGTCAAATATCTAGTATGACTGAAGGAAAATGTTAATTTCTTAATTAAAGCCAACACACACGGATACTGAATGAATGTTTGTGAGTGACGTTTTGAATGATCTCAATGCTCCTCTTTTCTGCTATCTCTCTCCCGTCTCCGCTCCTTTCTCTCCTCTTCTTCCTCCCTCTCGTCCTCCTTTCATCCGAACAGCGTCACCCCCCTCCCATCTCCACCTCCCTCCCATAGACTTCTCATGTATGCACCTGCAAAAAGAAGGCCATGGTAAGTAGTTTCATATCTGCCCACACATCCGCCAGTCCACCTATCATTTCTTTCATCCTTTCTCATTGATTTTTTTAATGGTGGTGGTTTGCTGCTTTGGACACATGACGGAAAACTTTATTAAAACATTGTCTCATTTTAAAATGAGCTTGTGTGATACTGATCATGAATACATCCCTGCATGTGAACCACAGCTGGTGGACTCTTCCCTCTTCCGTCCTGCTGCGGGGGTCACCGGGCAGATTGATCGACCCCTTTCCTCTCTAAACACACTTTTTCCCCCCTCTGTTCCTCACCGGTCTTATCTTTCCGCCCCCTTCTTCCCCTTTTTTTCCTCTTCGACTGAGCTCATTAGCATAGCGCTGACAGTCAGGACGCTGTTAATCAGGCAAACAGTGAGTCAGCAGGGTACCGAAGAAGAAATTTAATTTGTTGTCGAATGTATCAGCTCAGCAGCCCCCTCAAAGGCAGCTCTTGTGTGCATCATATAGATACGCAGAGTGTTTTGTTAGCCAGGGATTAAATGAATCTCTTCTCCCCCTCCTTTGCTGACCATTTTTAAAATGCTCTGACTCCCTCCTCGCTTTGTTTCTTCCTTCCTCTCTGCAGACCCTGTCCCGGCTTTCAAATCCTGGCAGGACGACAGTGAGTGCGGAGAGGCGCAGCTCTCCCCGCTGGCCGGTCGCTTGGTTCCTCTCCCCCTGCTGCCCCTAGAGGAGGACGGCGAGGAGGACGAGGGGGAGGGAGGGCAGGACGCCTCCTCCTCTTCCTCTTCCCACGCCCATCCTCACCTCCTGGCACGGCGCTTCCTCGACTTCGGAGGCCACGGTGCTCAGCGCTTCCTCCAGCAGGACCTGGACGCCACCTCGCCCACCAAAGCACAGAGGTACGATGAGGCACGCACATACAGCATAGCTGCTGGATTCTGTTCATGGATTTTAAAAGTACAATCACACCTGCATCTTGCTGCAGTTCATTAATACCCGTGTATCCTGCCATCCCCAGGCCTCGCCGAGCTTCGTTTGGCTCCAAAGAGGTGATGAGAGGAGGAGATTCAGTGACTCACCAGCTCACTAAAAAGCTTCAGCACCTGAAGAAGAAAATTAAACAGTTTGAAGAGCAGTTTGAGAAGGAGAGGAACTATAAGGTAAAAACAGAAAGTGACAGAATATTAATCAGTATACAAATAAATAATTATGAATAGGTAATTAACATAATGACTTAAATTAATGATAAGTTATAAGCTGACAACTACGTTTACTTTCACATCCTTTATGGCCAATCAAGTGGGCTCATGAATCTTGATAACTTAACATTTACCTTTAACACTTTGTGGAAGTGGGTAAAGAGAAGATGTAAAAACGTCAGCTAAGTGCTTAGATTGGTGTTGTTTATTGTGCAGTGTTGCCGTGACCTTTTCAGTGAAACACTAACTCCTGCTCCGTCCTGTCTCTCTGCAGCCCTCTCATGGAGACAAGGCAGCTAACCCCAAAGTCCTCAAATGGATGACCGACCTCACAAAGATCCGCAGGCAGATTAAAGGTAGAACCGCTCGCTGTTTCTTTCCTGTGGATGTGCATTTGTGTACTGTGCCTTGGGGTTAGAGTGTCTGTGTGGCATCATGTTCCATGCTGGACAGCTTGACCCTCCCCACTTCGACCTTTGTAACAACACCGCATGTATGCTGATCAAACAGACACACACATGCCAGTGGTTGACGTGGCTCTCACATGCGTGGCTCCCACCCTCCCGTGTGCTGGTGCGTCCTTGTGAACTCACATTCATTACCAATGCGGTGAATTCGGTAAGGTGAAACGGTGAAGAAGACTTTAACTTAAATAACTCTTGATAGAGAAATAATCTACTTTCTGATCAGAATTTAAACTTGAGGCCGCAGAAACTGCTGTTCTTTGGCAATACGCGTGCCCAAACTCGGGTATTAGAATGTAAAATGTGACCTATCTGATGTCTACAAATAGTTTCCTACACTTTGACGTGTCTCTTCCTCGTGCATCGTTTCACCATTCTGAACAAACCCCATGACATCGTCCACCTTCTCTATGTAAGGTGACGGCTCTCCTCGGAGAACGCAGTGGCCAAAACATTTCTCTCTGTTTCAAATCAAAATTAAAAACAACAATAACGGGAGCACCCACTCTCCACTTTCCTCCCTCCTCCTCCTATCGCCCAACGACCGATTGATTGATTGATTGACTGATCGGCCAACCAGGACGCCAGCACCACCTTTTACCCAGAAGCACGCTGAGGCACCAGGCTTTGCTCCATTCATACAGACGCCACCATGCTCCCTCCTACCCTTCCTCCTCCCTCTCATCCTCTATCTGCTCACCTCCCCATCACACACTCACCCCCCCGCTCCACCCCTACTCAGCCCTGAGCTCTAGACCGTATCACCTCAGTAAGTACCAACCCCTCAGTAAGTAGACAATACATACACTACTGACAGTCACAATGAGGCGGCATTGTGAGAGCATCTTGCTTCTTTGTTTTGGTGTGTTTCCTGTTGAAACCGCATGTTGGGACAGGACGTTTAACTAGTTATCTCTCCGACGTGTGAAGTAACATGAGGAAGAGAACAACTTTATTTAAAAAATCAGATTTTATTTAATCGTTAATAAAACTGTACTCTAAAACTCTATTCTGTGGGCTTTATTCCAATATAATTACAAAGGGGAAACTGCTGTGGGCACATGCATTTTATTTTCTGTTATTCATTTTTAAATACCTAAAACAGCGCAATTGAATTACAATCTCGTTTTGCAAACAATAATTGCGTATACTTTTGCAGAGGGCAAGTTGATACCCTTGAATAGGATAATTGCAGAGTAAGGTGACGCTTTATCTAGAGATACTGACGTATGCAGCAGGCACCAGTATATCTCGGACTGTAACCATCGGGCTGACTCATCAGGCTTTTGAATGTCTTTGGGGGTTTTTTCCTTCAGTCACACAATGTTTAAGAAAATGTTCAGGAAAAGGTTTTTGCTTGCTGTGTTGGGGTTCTGACTGGGTGCAGTGTTGTGTTTTTGCTTGGGGTTTGTGTGTCGTGTCTAAGCATGTTTGTCTGTCTTCCATATTGTGACTGATTTGAACCTCTGCAGCCGTCTGTCAGACTCCTGCATGTCTGATCGCCCAGTGAAAGAATTAAGACTTTCTCTGGGTTCCTCCTTTCGTACATCACCCTCTCTGTCCCCTCCCCTTCATCTCTTCCTCATCGTTTTCTTCCTTCTTCACCAGATGCCAAACACCGCGCAGAGAGCGAGCTCGGCCCCCAGACTCGTCCTCGGAGCAACACCTTGCCCAAGAGTTTTGGTTCTACGCTGGACCAAGGAGCTTATGACACTGCAGGGGAGGTCAAGGGTCAGCATCCCACCAGGGAGGAAACAATGGAGCTGATCCAGCGCAGGGTCAAAGGGAAGAGGCAGGAGGACGGCTGGCCTGACGACATCAAGGTCAGCAGCAGATTTTTTATCAGGGACTAGAACAGCACTTGCCTCCACAGTTTTCACTTAGTCTTTTTGATTAGACCTCTGCTCGGGATGAAGGTGGGTGTAGCTATTCTGTATTTACAAGATATACTAATAGAAGACATTAAGTTGTCCCTAACAGGTGAAACGTCATTCAAGCAGCGTCTGTATACAACACAAACAACTAAATATTTTGTTAGATTTGGCATTTTTAGCAGATTGACTTGTATTGTGTTAAAGACACGGGCTGTGGCAGGTCACAGCTGTGCAACATTATATTAGTACACACAGTCACAATAAAAAAAAGTGGAACATTTGGCCAGAAGGTGTTTTAAGTTTTATAGGTTTTAAAGGTTTTATCACTATTACATGATTAATTGTGTCTGTCTTTGTAGAAGATGACAAAGGAGCAGTTGTCCTGTGAGAAGACGTTCCTCCAGAAGAACCTGCTGCACTATGAGGGCCTGCACGGTCGACCGGTAAGTTACCGGCCTCCTCAGTCCCGCCTGGATTTCATTTGTGTCTTTGAAGCTTTTCTAACCCGTTTCTCTCTCGCTTGCTCAGGTGACCAGAGAGGAGCGGCTGGTGGTGAAGCCTCTCTACGATCGCTACAGACTGGTCAAACAGATGCTCACCCGAGTCAGCATCACACCCGTCACAGTACGTACACACATTACATCTATTCCACTGTTAGCAACCTGCTCACTAATGCAAAGTTAGATCTGTTAAATGTCCACGCACCTAAACATCACGATCAGCATCTCTTCTGATAGTATACTCTATATATATATATATACAGTTTTCTGTTTATTAGGTATGTCCAGATAAATGTAATTCAGTACTATACAACAGGCCTGTAATTCGTCCTGCTCCTTCTGCATTAACCTCCCCTCTCTCTCCCAGGTGTCCCCCTCCAGTAAGAGGCGCAGTCAGACCCTCCAGCCTATCATTGAGGGTGAAACTGCTCATTTCTGGGAGGAGATCAAAGAGGAGGAGGACGAGCGGAAAGAAAGAGAAGGAGAAGATGATAAGAGGGAAGAGGAGAGAGAGGAGGAGGAAGAGGAGGAGGAGGAAGAGGAGGAGGGAGAGAGCAGTGGTGGGGAGATGCAGAGCTCTGAGGTCATCATGGCCGTCGACCTTGTGACCCCGACTGATGGGCCAGTGAGGAGTCAGAACCAACCTGACAGACAGGGCAACTGTCCAATGAGAACCAAGATGGAGGAGGGGTCGGGGAAGCTGGCAATGGACCTGCGGCTGTCCAGCTCCAACGCCTCGTCCATGTAAGAACACACACACACAGTTAATGTACATCCACTTCCTGTAAAGAGAGAACCCACATACTCACATACACCAAGGCATCTCAGGGTCTGTGACCCTCGCGTCCCTGCTGTGGATCTAGTAACCAGAGAAATTCATCAGTTCCTCCCCAGGTCTTTGCCATGACCTTGGTTAAACATATTTTTATAAGGGCCCCAGCCCCCGGGTGCCAGACCTGTGAAGACTTGAAGCCTTCTAAATGCCGCCGATTATTACCCCCCTTTTTCAATTCCACTTAATTAAATGTACCAAAAGCTTTTAATTTTGCCATTTCAGAATACAATTGTAAAATAAATAACATGAACATTTTAAATGAGAGATACATAAAATGACAAAATACAGTTACAGTGCAGTAAGAAAACAGCCTAGTTTATCATTTTGTTTTGAAAGTGGCTAAAGACGGGGAGCATTAGAGATCAGCTGACTGCCTCCTAAAGATCTAAGTGACCTGAGTTTAAATTCTTCAAGGAGATCAGAGATGTATTTTTTATTGGGCGATTTATAAACTAGCAGCAGCACATTAAAATCTATTCTATTAGAAACAGGAAGTCAATGTAATGATTTAACGAGTGATGTGCTCAGTCTCTTGGTTCTCGTTAGGACTCTGGCAGCAGCGTTCTGAATGAGCTGAAGTTGTCTGACAGTCTTTTGGGACGACCAGACAAGAGGCCGTTACAATA
Organism: Nannoperca obscura; assembly: GCA_036024295.1. Taxonomy (NCBI): domain Eukaryota; kingdom Metazoa; phylum Chordata; class Actinopteri; order Centrarchiformes; family Percichthyidae; genus Nannoperca; species Nannoperca obscura. Next base: position 12,729 of record JAVQJL010086343.1, read on the forward strand.
GTCCACTCTGCTGGAAATGAAGGCGTGCATGACTTTCTCTTCTTGTTCGTTTACATTGCTGTAGTTGTCCACCCGCATTGAATTCTCACAAATGTGGATTTTTGACTGTCCTTTAAAAAGGCTAAAATGCCAAAAAGTTATCTTCGAACTAAAAAAAGGCATTGATATGTTAAAGTCTGATAAGGACTGATTATTCCTGTAGGTGTCAGGGGACTGACAGTAAGCAGTGCAGACATAATGCACACACAAGGCTTTGTGTTCACAATGATGTATTATAATTAATATCAGCTCAATGTTTGTTGGAGGAGAAATAAAGCTGTGATTATGTCCAGATCTGCTGACTGTGCAGACACCAGCAGGAATAATCTGAGACAGAAAGAAAACAGGTTTTATCTGCTGAGTCTGTAATCTGGTTAACGTGTCGCCGAGCTCATAGTTCTCTCACTCACACACACACACACACACCTCTAACCTTCTTCAATCAGCTCAGGTTTGTATATCCAAGTCTCTTACCTGGACCTGATCCTGACAGCTGATCCCTCACACCACCACCTCTGCCCTCCTTTTCTCTCTGGACTCTTGTGTAAATTATAGCTGTTGAGAAAAATACACATTTGAAGTATTTGTGCTGATCCCAGGACTGCTTCGGTCCCCAAGAATCCATTGTAGGATTAGTATAACGGCAGCATATGTTACTGCTTTCTCATGTATCCCATCATCCCCCAGGCCAGAGCTGCTGGAACAGCTGTGGAAGGCCAGGGCAGAGAAGAAGAAAATGAGGAAGACCATCCGAGAGTTTGAGGAAGATTTTTATCAGCGCAATGGAAGGTAGGAAGACAAACAAAACCCTGAACGTCTGCACTGAGTTCGCTTTTATTTGAATGCACGTGGTGGTTGTTGGATAAACTGTTCTGTCTGCGTGTTTTAACCGTTCTTTTAAGAAAGTGACTGAACTCCAGTTCTACTGACCAGGGAGGCCGCACACACACAAAAGTTACTTTGTTTGCCCTTTAGGCAGTTATCCAGTCTGATATACAGCTCAACGTTGTTGCACAAAACAACCAGTTTAATCCAGGTGGGGTTCAAATAACCCCTGCAAATCAGAGTTCAATTAACGTACACGCTGCAATGTTAGCATTTAATGGAAACATTTAATGGAAACATTTGGCCTTGCTGATTCAAAAGTCAAGAGTAGAAAACACACCCTGTAAGTCTATGGAGATAATCACTATGATGGATTAGGGCAGTGGTTCCCAAACTTTTTTTGCAGCGCCCCCTTTTTAAAGATAAAACTATTTTGAGCTTCGCGTTTACTTCGTAGTCCTGTCACAAACGTGTCCATGCTAGCGGTGAAACATTGTGTATTGTTTACATTTTTTAAGCGGACCTCTTCTGTGGTGTTTTTAAGGTGGTCGGTAGTAAGATTAGCGCCATCTGCTGGACGTAACTTGGAAACAGTGTTCCCAGTAGCCCGGGCCCCCACTAGGGGGCGCGCCCCCCAGTTTGAAAACCACTGGATTAGGGGATCGTGGTGCCTTCAGTTCCAGCTGTAACACATTTAACCTGTAGGACATGAAACGGTGATCCGGCAGGGGGAGCACGTCACAGATCTAGGCAGGACCAGGCTGAAACAACTCTCACATGCCTGTGCTTCAGTCGGGGCGTCCTCGTTGCAGTCGGTTGTCTTTTATCTATGAGACACTTTACAGGATAAATGTCAGTACCCACGTGCCACATCTGTCCTCTTGGGCCGTTACTTTGCTGTGTGGAGGGAGCTGATAAATGCCTTTATTTCAGTAAAACAGCGTCTGACCAGCCCCAGAGACCATTTGAGGAAGTATTCATGTCATTGAGAGGACACGGCCGAGACGTCAGGACATGACAATAAAAAAAGAAAAACATGTTCTCCTCTGTCTCCCCCCTCTGCTGTAGAAATGTTCAGAAGGAGGACCGGTCGCCCATGCTGGAGGAGTACAGGGAGTACAAGAGGATCAAGGCCAAACTCCGCCTCCTGGAGGTTCTCATCAGCAAACAGGATTCCTCCAAATCCATCTAGACCCGCCCAGGATGTCCGTCAGACGTCACCCCACCTGGGAGGAGTCAACAACAGTAGCCACATCACATGACTTCCTCTCAGTCAGACTTCATGACCGGCTGCTGTGCTGCATTCATGTCATGGAGGAATGGAATCGGAGTGATTTAACTTCTCTGTAAACGCTGTTTGTAGTTCGAGGCCTTCAGCCGGGACATTTCCTTTTTGAGGGATTTCTAGACTTTAAAAGAACGAACGTGCTGGAAGAACTTTTCACTGCTTTTTTAGTTCCTGACAGTTCGGTCCTGAGACTGTTCGGCTGAAAAGCCTCATTAGTGCTGAGAAGCATCGAAAAAATCGGAACATTTATTACAATCGAAACATTTTAATCACAGAATCCCTTCAATCATAACTTTTGATAAATACATGATTATCTATTTGCGACTTCAGTATGTGGATGTTAGTCTGAGATTAATCAATGATGATGCAAGACTTGCATTTTTACAGCTATTTCCCCATGACATGAATGCACCACCACCAGTAAAACTTCAAATCACTCTCTGCTGCCTCGTCCGACCGCACATCACCGAGGAAAGGGAATCCTCATCAGTGTGTTTGTCTTCATCATCATCATCATCATCATCATCCCACCAACGGGACTCAAGACTTTGCACTCTTCTTCGGAGAGAGGAGGGGGAAAAAAATACTTTTTAATTTCAGGACCTTTTCTTTTGTCGACTGAATCTCCTGCGACGCTCGAGGACTGGCATTTTAGACACTGGTTCTTTCTTTGGGACGACGCACTGTGTGAAAAGTCCCTCTTTCGCCTCGTTTCAGGGAGTCACGGCTTGTTAAAGCGACCTCCTTGCAGTGAGGCGATTGGTTATTTTATTTAGTCAGTAAGACTCCATTTAACATCCTAAAAACTTCATTCACAAGTTGAAAAACAAGATTGTGCGTGTATAAGAACATAAGAGAAGAAGTGTATACATACATGTTTGTGAGACACTGCTGTTTACTTTTTCCTGGAATGAAAAAGAACGCGTTGTATCCGAGTGAAAACTGAAAGACTAAAGAATCGTATTAACTCCTTGGAGCTGTTGTGACTGATTCAGATTTTCTTTTGTTTTTATTCTTCAGCATTTGTTTTCTATTTGGGCAGTACTTTGTCACACTAGTGGTGTTAGATGTTTCTCCTTTGCAAAATAACTGAACTTAGTTCTCCATGAGCCTCTAAAAAAAAAAAAAAGAAAAAAAAAAGGCTGCTTTTAAAGTCATCGTAAACGCAGACGTTTGAGTTTTGACGTCATACTGATATTTCCGACCGGCGCTTAAAGGCAGCATCAAACCAAAGATGCTCATAGGAAACAGTCGTACTCAGATGAAGAGATTTTATGATGTACATGAATGCGGTTGTTGCAGAAATGCTCTGCACTAGTTGTCTGTTGGCGTTTTCCCTTTGTTTCCCGCTCGTCTCTTCACTAGTTGAGTTTGCTGCGTGGAGGTGTGGCCTGTACCGAGGGATTGTGGGCGGTGAAAGCTGAGCAGAGGAGCCAGTATCTGGTCCGAGTTGCTGCTGCTTCTCTGAAGTTACAGGAAGTGGAACTCTGAACGAGTTTCCCCGAGTGTCCGTCAGCAGTTGCCGTGCAGCTGATGTGACGTGACCGGCGTCTCTCCGGTGGTCCGTTTGTTTGAGGTTTGATTTAAAAAAGTTGGATTGAATCGACGAGGTGCCAACTCTGTTCGCGGGTGACTGTCCGTGTCGACGCTCTGAGGAGTATGTAACAAAAAACAATCCTCAACTGTTTCTTTGTTCGGTCCCAGTGGAGTTTCATTTCCTGCTGGCAGGTAAAATGAGGGCAGGTGAGGAGGAGGCGGGAGTTCGAGGTTTGACGCATGCCAACGTTTTTCTTCTTCGTGGAGGCCATGTTGTCTTGTATCAGACCGGAGTCAAGATGTCACAGTGTGATTTGAAATGCGGGACGAGGACATTTTCAACTTGAGCTGGCAAGTCGGCTGCTTCGGCAGGTGGAGTTCTATTATCAGGACCTCCCGCGCTGGTGAAGTCGCTCGTTACTTGTGAGACGTTTATGGCCGATAAAACAAAGTTAGTACTCTTCTTCGCTGAACTGATGTAAATGTACCTGCCAGGATCAAAGTGAACTGCAGATGATGGGTTGAAATCGGAGTCGAGAGCTTTTTGTGTTTGAGTGCTTGTGAAGAATGGGGGGGGGGGGGGGGGGGTTTTTGTGGCGGGTAAAAAGCAG
>JAVQJL010086344.1:0-18556 GCA_036024295.1 Nannoperca obscura
GTGGTAATTAGGGAAGCTAATAAGTGCCTAGCTTAAACAGGGCAGCAGCAGAGGGGAGGGGTGCTGTTAATGCTCAGTTTAAATAGAGCTTTTAAAAATGCTGTGATGAAGGCCTCTGAGATTTTCAGGCGTGATATCATCGTTTAAAAAAGTCCCCCCTATCTTCCCCATCAACACGGCGTCTCAAATTCCCCTCCCAACAAGGCTGAAGGGGAAAAAAGGTTCTCTTCACTGATCTTGACAAGTCTTTCTTTAGACGTTGTTTTTCTTCTTCCAGGGTACAGTGCCGCTCTTTGCGCACTGAGCTCCTTTGCAGGTTGGCAGGGCTTGCCTTGACCTTGCAGCAACTGGTGAGGCCAAGTGTGTGTGTGTGGGTGTTTCTTTTTTCCACTCCAATTTCGATGCCAAACAATAGCACTCAGAAGCGCAAGGAACAAAGTCACAGGGAACTGGAACGTCCGGGCCAACTTGACTCGGGTCAAAAATAACTGTTGGTGTTTTCTTTTTGCCCCAGCTGGAAGGTCCGGCAGGTCCAAAAAACATGCTTCCCTCTGTTTTACTTTTGTTTTCCTTCGTTGGGTTGTCTCCACAGCACGACACCACAGTCTGTCTGACAGCAGTGCTGTTCCTTCAGGTGTTTTAAAAATACCAACATTAACTTTGTGTTTCCCCACATTATGCTGCACTTCAGGTCATGGATCTCCTACAGTTCAGTTTGTACCTTTCTTATTAATGTCATCTTACTGTAAAACACACAATATAACCTTGACTCCATGGCTAACCTTAAACGCATGACAAATATCACAAAGAGAGACATCTTTATGATATTTTTGGCCACTATAAGACATTTACGCACACACACTCTCTCTTATTTTGTACTTACACTAGCCGCTCTTTGGTTATGTTTTGACAAATGTTCTCCTTTTGAACAGTGACGTTTACACACCAATACACACGCTTGCTTTCCCTTGTCTGGACCTTGTTTTTGTAGCGGTGTGTGATGACTAAAAGAATGAAAGTTCAAGGCAACTTGTGTGGGTCTGTGTAAAATTGTGACAGTGACAGAGAGGCACATGCAGTGTGAGGAGCCCTCCTGTTGCTTCATGTCACCAGCCGTCAATGTGGAACACTGTGTTGGTAGAAGTGTGTTTCTTCCTGTGCGCAGTCTCCCATGCATCTGTCAAGACAGGGCTATTTCCCAGTTGGCCGAGGCGGCTTCTCAGGTCATTTCTTTTAGAAAAGCAAAAGAAGGAAATCCTGACAGAGCGCAGACTGAATGGACTCTGACCTCTGTTGTAACAGCTGCATATTCCAAAAGTCAGAAGACAAAGGAAAAAAAGAATGAAAACAAAAGAGAACACTGAAGTTGTTATATAATGAAGCAATCGACTTTCACGACTTTCTGACATTTTAAAGACCAAAAGTGTTCCACCTCTAGTAGCAGTCAAAGAAATAGCAGTATTAGCAGAAATATTTCCCCAAATTCCCTGAAAGTTATGAAATTAGAAAAACTGTAGAATGTTTAGGGAAAGTTTTGAATATACATTGTTTTGGCTATTATTTGTTCATTAAAATTCCAAAACATGTCTGATGTTGCTGGAAATACATTCCTTGTATTACTAATTTAAAAAATCTAATGCTGCACTGCGTGGCTGTTGAAACATCACTAGTATCACTTGATACACAGTGGGGTATGCAGCCAGTCGACAGGAATGTAACGAGCGGGTACAGTTAGCGCTAGCAGTTTGCTTATCCACAAAATGCCTGGAAGTGCGTGTTTAATAATATTGCACGCCATGGTCATTAAATGGGGTAACATATAATGGAAAAGTTATGGAAAGTCATTGGTATAAGTGTGTAGGAACCTTTAAAGTAAATAAAAGTAGTCCTTGATTGATAGTCTTAATTGGAAATCTGTTTGTCATCCAAACACAAAAAACAATCAAGTTTGACGGCTCAATCACTCAACAGAGCGAGGAAAGAAAAAACTAGAAGGCTATTGGCCACAGTGACACATGAGGCAAGAATGAGCGGCTCAGTGTGTTAGGGAGTGAAGGGAGACGACACATGCAGCAAGGGTGAATGAAACCACACGCTCTGGTCTCTGTGACTCAGCAGCAGTCACCTGTGATTCAGGCCGAGTCACAGCCCCTCAGCCCCAGATGTTTAGCACATCCACACTACACTTACAGTAAATGTCAGGGCTGATGGGTACAAGCAGCCAAGCTAACCACAACCGTTATTTAACCCATGTTTTTACACAATGTTGGTGTAACTCTTGGATGGCTGGTTGCATAAGCTGGACTGTTACTGGAACTCTGTCTGGAGGTGAAGTTGAGTCTGGGGTGAATGGTAGTCATTGTGATTTCCTTTTTCTAGGTCATGATGAGTTACTGTAAGGAGTGTTGTCATAATGTCTGTTGCATAGTTGATTTGTATTCAATTCAATTTGAATATAATTTAATTTCAATTCCCCTAATGTTCAAACAAAGGTTTAAGCGGTTTAAATATTTCATTATGTTGCTGCTTTTTCGAAACCTCCGTTGTTAAGTCTAGCTTTTGATATTTTTCAAACAAAAGTTAATCGAATAAAATGAGAGATTAAATGGAACTTGAATGATTCCCATCAGAGAAACTGGGCAGCAACGTAGAGAAGATAAGGATACAGCTTTTATCCAGCTTATACCTCAGGTAGTGGCTCATTATGACCCTGCAATTAGCAGCTAATTCTGCTGCTGTCATGCACAGTAACATCCGATGTATGAATGAGGATGTTCATAAATGTAGAGGGCTCAGGTCTGACTGAGCTGGTGGATCCATAGTAAACACCGTGGGGGATTATTGTCACTGTCACTGGAATGACTCAATTAATGATCCATACCATTTAGTCTGGTCTGCAGGTCCCTCTACTGGTGCCAGCACAGAACTGGCAACCCAGCACTTACTGGGAACTATGATGCAGCGGCAGTTGAATGTGAGGGGTTTTTTTTACTGGTGGATGATGGTTTAGGTTGTGAAATGGGTTTATGTGGGAGTCTGGAAATGTGCCGATCTTCTTGGCAACCCATATATCCGTTTGGTTTCTGTTCTGCACCGTTCTTACTCTCTGCTGGAGACTTTTGGTGTGTTGTTACACTCTGCCTTCATCCTAAAGTGAAAATCAGTAAAACTTAATTTCCCAGCCATTTGAAGTTACAAGGAATTGTGAAGACAATTATTAATGTGTCCACTAAAGCCTTGTGTGGGCCTCAGTGAAGTGAAGTCAGTCGGCCTCTTTGACCCTGTTGACAGCATCATTACACAGCCAATGAGGTTCATTCAGTCCCCAACCCCTGAAGGTCATGATCGCAATCTCCCCCTGATACTTTCATACTCAGCAACACACATACTTCTTGTTGCGTCCACTGAGTTAACCTACACAATATGCTAGCACGTTAATTAAGTAATGGCTGTAGATGGGTGTGAGGAAGGCACAGAGGTCATGGAAGTCGTGTGCAGACTCCATGAAGCCATGAAATATAGGGAGAATCACTAGTTTACCTAACTCTGTGGAGTAGAACATATGAAATAAATGAAGTGGTTGGATGATAAGGTATATTTGTAGATGTAAGTTAGTGTGTTTGAGTGCTCATTGTGTTAGTTTCAGGCCAGGTGTGGTCATAAAATCTGAATGTGTGGCCTTTTTCCCTCTAAATAATGCTGGTTACAATGTGCCATGTGACTTTTTTAAGCAAGTTCATAATACAATAACATTTCCAGGGATTACCAACATCATTAAGTATGCATATCAGTTGCTTGAAAACAAATGCCACATGTTTTTCTGTAGCAGAGCGAAATTGTCTAACCCCTTCCTGACCTGTGCTGTCACCGTTCACCATCCCTCGAAATTGTATTCCCTCAAACAATAATGGGAGAAAAAGCGTGCGCAAATTAAAAAAGAATAGTCAACAGGCTAACATATAGACTTTTTGTCCCTGGTATGGGTCAAAATAGATGAATCCTACTTTTCCCATAACCCAGTATTTGTTAGACCCTACCTGGATGGTAAATGCCGACATATTGCAAACGTCAGCCCCCAGATGACATCATCCGAGTTCTTTTTTTAAGACTTGTAATTTATTTCCAGATCCACTGAAGACATTATAGCTTCACAGGCTGAATACTACTGTTTGTGATGAGAAACTGAAAATGATGTGTGTTATCCTGTAATTTGTTGTTCAGTTTTGTTCTATTTTAGATCTTTTTCTTTTACTGATGCATTAAGTTGTAAAAAAAGGTAAATAAACTTCAATCTGAGGTTATTATTAGGTAAAGAACCACTCAAAGTATTTCAATTAGATAAAATACAATCCTTATCTAACCTTCATCACTTGTATCCTGCTTGTTAATAAAAGTGAGTTTTTAAAGCCTTAAAGGGGCATTTCATGCATTCTGTCAGTAATCTGTTCCTTTAAGGTCTGGACAAGGGGAATCTGGTTTAGAGGTTGTGGCTGCAAAGAACACAGGGAAATATGCCTCATTACTAACCAAAGAGCCAAAGCCACCCTGCGTTTGAAGTGGCCGGCAGTTCTGGCTTTCACTCTCAAACAGTGATTCACAGATGATCCTGGAATGACTCATTAAGTTCATTCCTACCAACTCCCGACTGCTTTTCAGCAACCAGCAGCTCCTCAAAAGGCAAGTTTGGTTTGATTCTGTCACTGGGTGAAGAGGCGGAGGGTTAGTGTGGTGGAGCCCTCTGCTGATCGCTGTGTGGAAAACATTTTATGTTTTCTCAAAGCTGAAAAATCCCTTTATAGATTGCCTCAGCCTTCCCTTAGAACTGGAGTGGATTTAACAGGATTTTCACCTCTCACCTTTCAACTGACTATTTCAGGGAAGACAGGGCAGTCTTTTTTTGTAGAATAACATGGAGATCATTTTAAATTCTGTATGATCAAAGTGACATGAGGTGATTAAGGCACATGGCTCAATTAGATTGTTTGGCCTGTGGCAGTTAGCCATCTTAGCTCTCTCATATTCTCAGTTAGTGTTTTGTCCTTTGACCGACTGTACTTACTGTATTTGAAGTTTTCTTGTGCAATGAAGGATTACTACTGACATTTAAGGTGTGCTCACTTTCAATTTCAGCACCAAGTGGTTTAGATAATCTGGCTAAACTCATATTTTCAACCTGCATGTGTCCAGTCAGACTGATGCAACATGCTTATTGCTAATGTAATTATAATCAAAACGACCTAGAAAAATAACAAGAACATACAAGTCATAATAAACGGCAAATATTCTTTAACAATCAAAAAAGTGGATGTTTCATAAAACCATCTTTATACCTTCTCTCAAATATATCAGGTAGAATTGGAATAACGTAACACAAGAAACTTTTCTTGCTGGTAATTGATCGAGAGGGAAATGTCTAAAATGTCAAATTAGGAGACAGTGATTGATTTCACTGTCTTTACAACCACCAGCTCCACCATGTGTTGTTGTGAGCTAAAGACTTTATAATATTCCAAGCGTCAACAGTGTACAAAACAACAAGCAGTTTAGCAGTCTGACTGCTTTGCTAAGTGGCTCAGGCGTGGTGTCGCCGTCCTGTCCTCGTCCTGAGAGAGGCTTGTTAATAAAAACCGGCCAGGCTCCTGGCAGTCTGGCCGGCATCCAATCAAAAACCCATTAATCTAGCGATCTACATTAATTTGTTTCTCAACAAGCAGATGGCAGTCCTGATTGAAACCAAACACACACATGTTGCTTACTGCATATAAATGGGCTTATAAATGGGATTTAACGAATAACAAAGGCCAGATATGTCCACTGGGGCTGATACCTGATCAAGATCTAAAAAGTTGGTGGGCCGCTGATAGAACATCAAGTTTGCCATATGTATGGGGCTGTAAAAATGGGAATTTGTCTACAAAACTCCACAACTTTTTGACCTCCAATCTGCACAGGACTTATTTCAACCCCCCTTGTCTTCTAATATCTTTATCATTTGCATTTCATAAAAATGCTGTTTCACTGCAAATAAAATACATTTTATAAGCATTGTTGTCCAGAGAGGGACTCTGCTTATAGTGACAACAGCAACAGTTGCTGTGAGTGAAAGTGCTTCCCAATCTGACCCCATTTGGGCCCAATCTGTCAACCAACCACAACTAGTCAAATTCAGCAGCTGACTCATCTTGATTTAATGAACTGTAAGCCCGTCAGATGCTGTGAGGAAGTGTGACTAATCTATACTGGCCAGCGGTGAGTAGTTTTTGTTGGAACCAGTTTGGGAGAATAATAGGAACCCTCTGAAGAAATGATGAGGATCTGTTTGTGTGCATCTGTAACCGTGTATTTCTGGCAAAACTTCTCGCTTCAGCATGGATAGCTAATGACACGGTAGCCTGTTTGCCTCTCCTGATTTATTTGTGTGGTTTTGGGGGTGGGCGGAGCCTACAGATGTCTGAAGGAATGATTACAGACCCCTGCAGCATCTCAGAATAGACGGGTGTCAGCTGGAAGCCCCAGGACGCTTGTTAAGGGCCTCCATTCGCTGCCTCTGAGCAGGAAAAGTTTGCCCGCCGTTACACAGGCCCTGAATTACGGCTGTTACTAAGACAGTGAGGTGATGCAGTGTGTTGTACAGTGATCTAAGTCTATGCAAGGAGCTCCTCTTGTAGCTAGCGGCTAACAGCTAATTAACACAGGGCTCTCCACAGGCTCAGAGTCTGAATGTCACACAAATATCTGCTGGCTATTTTTAATGGCTGCTAGAGCTACATGTTGTTTTTTGTTAGTTTTTTTTCATATTTTTTCTTGCATTATCTCAACTGGCCCGAAGCAACCTGAATTTGAGATGATAATTGTTCATTTCTTTCTTTTGTCTTTGTTTTTGGATAGAAGCACAGAATGGGTGTAAGAGGCGTGCAGAGCTCAACATGTTTGTGAGATTGTGTGTGGCTGCCAGTGTGGATGTATGTGTGTGTCCTTTACCAACTTGGGGGGGGTGGTATTGTCTGGCTGACAGGCCACAGAGCCAGCAAGCCAGACGCTGCCTCACATGCTGTGGTTACCATGGTAAGGTGAGATTCTACTTCTGTCCGTGTGTGCAAAAGTCTCATACCCCTTGCTGTGTGGACGCAGTGTGTATGCAACTACTTCAGCATCTGCTGCAGTCTACGTGTCTGCACTTTAAGGGCAGAGATGATGGCTTGAACACGCTGCTATGGTTAAGTTTATTAATGGGATTTCAGGTATTTTTATCTCAGTAATAAAACATACTGTAGAGGGAAGAACATCTAATAACAGTGATAAAATTAAATGAGTCAAAAGAAAGGTAATATACGACTGAAGTTAATACATGATAAAAATATACATGAAGTGCTTTTATTTAGAGAATACAGGGAGAGAAAACATTAGTGTGATGTGGACGGCACATTGCAAATCATTCCTCCAAAAAAAGGCGTTTAGAACATATAGTCATGCTTGAACTTGAACTTTACATTGAAAGAATTACTGCATTATTGATATTTTATGATGTAATCAGTTTAACAGCATGGTTGCTGCCATGACAGTTTTTCACCTTAAGGCCACTTGTGATTATGAATGATACCCACATTATTGCAGCAGAATCAAATGATACTTTCCTTAAAGATAATTACAGTGTAAAAGTATCAGAAAGAGGATAGTTTTCCTGCCTCAGTGAGAGAGGTTATATTGTGTCCCTCTCTTATTACTGAATGTAACTTGTTTTTGTTAATGACACTGGGAAAGAGACAAATGTCCACCGTTCTCGTCTTGTGAAAAATTGCAATCCAACATCGAAGCTAATGTCCTAAATAAAAGCTGAAGCTTAAAGGTGTGTTCAGACAGAATGCAAAGCAAATTTTACACAAAACGCAATTTCATACAAAGTTACTGGGAAGATGCGAGGGGGTACAACTAGACGCGTTGCACTTAACCACACAGAGACAAGAGAGAAATAAGTGAAAGAACTGGAGTTCCTACTGACTTCTAAGATCAATCAGAGTCTGATCCGATGAAAATGGCACAATGGCAAAATAATAAAAACACTTCTCATATTCTTTTACTTTGTATTTTACTACTTAAATTTCTTTTCACCAATTCACCTCTGTGTTGTTGTTTTTTTGGCTGTGCAAACTAAATGACCCGTTGGACATAGAGACAGTGTGTAAATCCAGTCTGTCTTCTGGTTTGGGGTCAAGGCTTCTGGCAGAGGGAGGAAGGGTGTTTGTGTTTTAGGATGTGTGTTTGGAGGTCGTACAAGATGACTCCTACTTCCTCACAGCATCTGATGGATTTCCATCCTATAAACGTGAACCAACCACTGAGTTGAGGTTCTTGGTGTGTTGTTGGTACAGAGTAGAGAGTCTCTGCTCCAGCAATGCTGCTTCAAACATTTTCATTGTGCAGGTTAGAGGTCAGCAGGAAATTTATGTTTTGGTGCTGATATTCTCAGTCATTCAGTTACATTGTACTTGTGTTTTATCGTTAGCGGACAGTCATGATTTAGATGCGTCCTTCATGTGCCAGACTGGCTCCATGAAAGAGAATGATATAATATATATTATAATTTTTCTTGGCAGTAAAACAATGGAAAGCTACTATATGTAATATAATTAAATTGGACTTCAACACCATTTGAGAATGGCAATGATTTGTAATAGTTCCCGTGTGCTACCTTAAAATGTTGCTGCTTTGGCAAAAAATTGCCTGTAATTGGCACTTGTAACCATTGACAGTTTATCTAATTGGTCAACGGACACATCTGTTTGTCTTTTACTCCTGTCCGCTTGCTGCTGCCTGTCTCGAAACTTTGTTGTGCTCATCTGTCTTCAAGCTGTTTTGGAGCCATCATCTTTTCTTTTTTTTTCTGACCATCCTGACTTTCTTTCTTTCTCCCTCCCTTTACTCTTTGGCCCTCAGTTCCCGCTGTGCTACGAGAGATCGGTGCTGACTGGCGTGTGCGAGCGCATCCAACATGGATTTTGTGTCCAAACTCTCCCAGCCATGCAATTATGTCATTTTCTGCTCAAGATTTCCCCTGAAACGACAAAGTGGCTTGGCAGATCATGGCATGAGAAAACGATGACTGAATGTTTCAGTTTTTTAGCAGCGTGTGCTTCTCTCCTGTTATCTGCTGATCACAGTGAAGTCATTTGGTTTAGTGCCAGCCTGGAAGTTGGAAGGTGCTGGTCTGAACTTTCCAGAATACCTTGGAAAAGAAATAAACTCACTTTTATCTTGCGCTGCAGTTACTCAAGTGCCCGTGAGCAGGTCACCTGTATGTGCGATCTCTTGGATGGAGCTGCTCAATGACGTATCAATGGTATAAATGTCTGCAGCTGGCTGAATACGCAGCAGGACCTTGAAAGCAACATGAATGCTTAATCAGTTTTCCTTGGAAAAAAATAATCCAAACAAACAGTGATGCGCCCTTATTAGGCTCTCAGGAAATGTTGAGTAAGAGTTTGGCTGTGGAGTTAAAGAAGCTTTCATTTGAAAGTAAAGTTAGAGTGAACTGACATTTTTCATGCATAAATTGATCATTCAAATTCATTCTTTCTTCATTTGATATGTGTTTATCACTGTGTGCAAAGCTGCTTTATCATTCTTGTAAGTACAACTGGACACCTCCAAATCCTCTAACCACACATCCAGACTTGGCTGTGATTGACAGTTGGCACGGCAACAAAGGTGCTCCCTGCTCATCCAGTTTGTATCCTCCAGATTCCGTTCCTTAAAATAGTTGCGGAGAATGCTGTCACGTAAATAAAGTTCTTATTTTTGATCCCTCCTCACTAGTGCCAGGCCACAAGGAAACTGCGAGTCTACGATTTGTATATTGCCAGCGTAAACTCCCCACTTGGGTGTTTGCGAGATGGGAGTAAAGCCATGTTGGAAAGCTGCCTGCTGCTATTACCTCTGGATTAGGTGGGTTTGAAGGAGGCCTCTGTATCCCACTCCCAGGACAAGATAATGATGGTTTCAGGGGGAATAGAGATGCATCAGACTTATCCTTGGAAACACACAAAAAGGCTTCCAGATGCTTCGATAATGTAGTTGGACACTGACAACTGCACCTGACCAGGATTTTGTCAGAAATCTCATGATTGTCTTTTATTTAGACCACAGACATACTGAGACCAGCAGATGCTCATAGTTTCTCCAGGATTACGTAATTCATCTCTTCTACTGACCCTATAATGGATTTTTGCTTTCTCTACAATTTGCTATTGAATGCAGCTGTCCAGTTGCAAACCTTCTGCCATGTCATTTTAACTTCAACGTTATCATATAAGTCCCCTCCAGTTTACACATTTAAGTTTACGCTAGCAGGCTGTTTTCACATTGTCTACTGAAGGGGGAAGGTGTTGCTTTGCTCACCTTAGATCTGAGTGTGATGTGGAAACTTGAAACCTGCAGGTCACCTGCACTGAGGATGGACTTCTCAGTGAAGTATAAAACATCCTATGTGCAGCAGTTCAACTCTGCATTTTCATAAATTCTGGATTTGTCAATAAGTTGTAGTGGTAATATTAAGAATTGTCAGAGTATTTTCCATCTTTTAAAACATGTCTTAATGGGATCTTTAACTTCAGAAAGAGAAAGTTGTGCAGACAGGCATTATTCACATAGATACCAACTCTCCTCTTATAGCATAAGTTATTAGGTTCTTCTGAGAGATCTGTCAATTGAACAGCTCAGCCAATACACATTTTCTGTTGAGTCTGACTTTATGTGGGTGTCTTTTTTTTCTTCTGCCACACTCCATAAACTGACTGGACAGTGATGTCGGCATCCAATCCTTGGCTGTTTCCATCACTCCTGGTTTGTCGTGAGACAGAGACGAGGGAGAGAATCATGGAGGAAGCTCCATCGATTGCATTGGCTCATCGCTCGTTTAGTTAATGCAGCTTTATATTGTGTTTAATTACATTTAGGACCCATGCGAGAGAGGAACCGGTGCCAAGTTTAGGTTTTTCGTGCCAGTGTAGCCACAGAGGACACGTCTCTCCTGTCTAGCCTGTTTCAAACAGCACTATACAGCTAAATGTCCTCCAAGTGATTGTGGATATACTTAAACCCCTTGAATACAATTAAGTTCTTAATTTATGAGACAGTGCTGGAATAATGCCCTGATTAAAGAGCCCATATATTAACAGTCATTCAGTAGAAGTACATTAATATATACAGGAGAACTACAGTCCTGCTTAGTTGGACTTGGTCTCTGCTCCATCTCCTCTCACTCCAGCATCTCATTTCTCCTTTTACCCGGCTCCCCCCAGAGGCTTAACATCGCCACTGCAGACTCTGCCAATAATACCTGCGTAGCTGTAGTCACTGCATTGTGATCAGGACTGTTGAAGGCAGTTTATCTACTCCGGGGTAAGAGCCGGCTGTTTGTTAGCGGCGTTTGGGATCCCCGGAGCTGAGTGGAGAGATCTGCAGAGCAGGTAGAGAGGAAGAGAAAAGAGGGCAAAGAGAAGAAACATACTTCATGTGCCATCAATAAGGATAACATCACCACAGAGACTGGACTTCTGCTGATTGATTACTGGCTGCCGATAGAAAGAAAGAGGAAGGAGGGTGGGCATGGGCAGGGGGATTCAATGTGTGTGTGTGTGTGTGTGTGTGTGTGTGTGTGTGTGTGTGTGTGTGTGTGTGTGCGTGTATGTTTGCTGGTGTATGAGTAACTGGGGAATTTGTAGATTGTGTGTGTGTGTGTGTGTGTGTGTGTGTGTGTGTTGTCTCATCCAGCATGTGTGTCTCTATGATGTCAGTAGTCTCAGTCAGCAACCACTGAAGGTGGCGTTATTGCTGATGTTTTGCCTCTGTCATAGCTCTGCTCCCCAAAGCGATTGGGATTCAGAGAGGAGAGGCTAACGAGTGCAGGAGGCTGACAGACTGAACCCTGAACGCCACTGAGAAGTCATGAAGTGAGTGGATCAGTGAGTCGGCACTCACGCAGAGACAGGAGGCGGGCTTCTTAAAAAAAAAACGGTTTCTTTGATGTTTGTCAGAAAGCTCAGGGAGAAGAGAAGAGGGGACCAGAGGGCAGGGGGGGGGGGAGGGGGGGTGCATTCGAACTTAGATGGGGTGAGAAACAGGGAGACGTGTAGTTTTTCTGGGTCTTGCTTTCTTTTTTGTTTCCTCTCATCTTTGCCGTAGTTTGTCTGAGCATTATTGACAATGATTCTTTCATGCATTGTTTCAAACCAATCCGCTAACAAAGGAGTTCTGAAAATGTCCACATCTAGAACAGCTATTAATATGTTAATGCTTCTCGGTGGCTTAGCAGCTGTTTCATAGTAAACGTTTTACAGTGGTACCCCCATGTTTTATACATTTTATCAGATTTCTTTAAATTAATGACAGTTTTTAGTCCAGTTTTATTTCTGTGTTAAAAAAAGAAATGTGAATCAATAGCGCAGACAGTTTATACAGCAATAAAGTAACCAAAGAAGGGTTTTGGCTAGAAACCGTATTAATTCCCTGTGGAAGTGTTTGCCAACATAACATTGCTTCAAGTTGACATATTTCAGTTTAAAACAGAATTTTTGGAGCACTTGTTCCAGAGTGGGCAGGTTGGACCAAAACAAACAAATGTGACTCAGCATTATTGTGATCGGTGACAAAGTCGGGCTTCTTCCAAATGAATACATTCCAGCAACTGTGGCTTTTCAGGATAGCTTTTAAAATCAAAAATTGATTTTTGAATATCACCTGCTTCCTCCAGAATCACCTACTGCCGTACAAAAATGTTTGAAGTAACTTTTTTTGGTTATTCGTCAACACGTTATATCAGCAGATCTGTAAGCACTCAAGCAATCTTTTTGTGAAAAAGTAAACCTAGATCTTAATCTTGATGAGTCATCCGTCCCAGATTCATCAGATGTCCAGACTATTTATCAATCCCTTTCACTGCAGCTCACTAACTCATTTATATTTTATTGTGGGGCTTTTCTTCTCTTTTTGACAGAAAAGAAGGCACAAATCATTGCCATTCTCAAATGGTGTTGAAGTCCAATTTAATTATTAAATACCTTCAGTGGCATGTTTGATAAACTGTAGATTCGTATGTGGAGGTTTTATCCTGGCCAGCAAGACCAGTGTTTGCACAGAGCAGCTTTTTAAAGTGGCTTTTCTTGTGATTGTCATTCTGTGTGAAGCTGAATTGGCTTGCTGCGGTAACTGTTTGACCTCCAGGCTGGATAGGTAGTATAAATCCCTGAAAATGTGTGTTTATTGGAATCATATCCCTCCAGGACCTGCAGCAGATGCAGAGGCAACTGGCTATTTTAGCCACAAATTCACCCAATTTGAAATCATCCGCTGGGTGTCTGGATTACTCCTTACATTCTCTCCCACTTCCATCCACAAGTGTTGAGGAAGTGATTGAAAGGCATTTCTGTTTTCCCAGAAACATTAAGTGTGTTTCCATCCACCTCAGTTTTGGGACATTTTCAGTTCGCTCATTAAACAAACAGTGGGAAATTCATGTTTTTACGCTTGGCTGAGGTGAAAAAGTTTGATGTGTTGATAAAAGCAAAATGCAAGTAAGTGTGATACAGACTTAGAGAATAATTTATGACATAAATGAAGCATGTGATTTATTTGTCATCACATCTGTGTGGAGCCATGAGGAGACTGTAGCATTCCTCAGATGAATACAGGAAACAAACAGTGCCATAATTCCATCACTTTTTCCACATCATACACTCATAATTTCTCTCTTTCACACACACTTTCTCCATCCTCCTGCTCTCCTGTTTGTTTACTTGCCCCCCGATGGGATGTGGTTTGCATTTGCGGTGTGTTTTTTTGTGCAAGTGTTATCGTGTGCATATGCCTCTTTTTGCAAGCAGATTTTAGTGGCTGTGTGTATATTTAAATGTGTGTTGTCTCGATGACGGCTCTCGTTTTTTTCCGAGCTTGTGCTTTACGACTTCTCATCATGGAGAAAGTTGCTGAACGAAACCACAACCGATACAAACTTCTGAGAGGCGGCATTATTAAAGGAGCAAACGTCTCTTTTCCAAGAAAAAGAAAAGAGCGGGAGAGAAATGCTTTTAAATGAGTGTGGTGTGTGAGGTAAATGAGGGGAAAAAGGGATTATTTCATCATGAAAAACAGTTTTATGTTTTTATGTTTTATGAGGGAATTCCTTGGTAAATGTCTACCATTTGAGATGCTGAGATGTCTGTTGTAGTTGACATAGTTTGACTCACAGGAAGTATAGCAAATAAAGGCCACAAGAAAAAAGATCATCTTCACATTTGAGTTTATTATAATTTTTAAAATTAAGAGACTCGTCTGAAATAGTACCTACACTCACGGAAGACCTTACATTTCAAAGGGGATTTTCACCGTTCAAAGTCCTTCATGTTGCTTTTTTTTTTAATCTGGGGATAACAAGAAACATTTCATACAGCAGTTATATGGAGGAAAGCCCGTCAATCTTCATAGCTTCAAGTTTATGTGTGAAAAATAAAACAATTGAACCATTTGCAGAAAAAACAACTTGATTCTCTTTTAGTGTATGTCTGCGTTTGTGGGGCCAAATGTGATTCACATCTTTCGTCTTCAGAGCCTGGTGAAACCGCAGCAGCTGTTGGGATCAGTCTGTTGCCTGACGGACAAAGCGTGGCTTATCAGTTGGCTTATGGGCTGTAATGAAAGACAAAGCGGCTGTTAAGAGGTTTAGGTGACAATACAAAAGATTATCCGGCATGCTTCTCTGCTGGGTTTGGAACCATTGTTAGGAAAGTGAAGCCACCTGTTACAGAAAACATCTTAATTAAGACTTGATACATAATAATAATTTGAAATCGTAGAAAGATTCGGTTTAAAAAATGTTCTATGTACAGTACCAGTCAAAAGTTTGGACAAACTTTCCCAGTTTAGTTGTTTTTGCTGTATTGGAGTTAACCAATGCTCTGTGAAGGACATTGTGGCATTTTCATTTGTCCATACTACAAATGATTTTAACTAAAATTAGTCTCTATGTCTCTGTCTTTCTGTATATATATCTGTCTTTCGGTTTTTTTCAACAACTGTTATGTTCATCTAATTGACTTCACACTGGGCGGGTGTTTTGCTGAGGACACAAGGGAGTGGAGTGTAAAGTCGTTTATGAGCAGTTCTCGAGAACGCTGTAAGCGGCTATACCGCGGTTCTCGACAACCCTGTAAGCAGCAGTACCGGGAGCCAAGGAATCGGCCTGTTCGGAGCGGCCACTCGTTCCGAACAGCCACCACCCGAATGGGTTTGCTGGAATCATTTAAGAATCCCAAGGAGAAAGATCATAAACACTGTAGTTCTCTGTGCTCCCGATGTGATCCCAAGTGCCAAAACTTGAGGAAATATTTGTGAATGAGTAGTGGAGCAGGGAGCCCGAGTGTTTGGACAGCACTCCCTGGCAGGACATTTACCACTTCACTGTTTAGAAGACTGAGAGGCAGAGCAGTGTGCTGTTGGGATAGGCAGCACTTGTTTTGTGTGGTTGAAGGTTAGAGATGACTGTCAAGTTAAGGTAGCCTAAAGGGGTACTTCAAAATCAAAAACTCATCATACTGTTAAGATAGAACAGTATGTTGTGTGTTCTATCTTAACCTCTCAACTGATCTCACTGTTTTCTCTAAAATGCTTTTTGACAGTATAAGGATCATGTTGGCTGTTTTTGGGAGTTTGTAATTAAAACTTTTCATTAAATGATGAGGACATCAAAGTCATCCATGTTTGTAGTTTAATTTCCCAATAACATATCTAATAAGGGGAGATGCTTTTTGGCAGCTGCCATACTTGTGCCACAGCAAAAATACAATGGTATGTTGGATAGCAAATGCCAAATAACAAGATGTTCTTCAGAAAAAATGACTCTGATAAGAAAGTCGTGTTAAGTCATGTGAGTTGACTCTTTGCTGTTGTAGCTACTGCTACTGAAATTTGGATCACAGATCTGCAAAACTTAGTTTTAATGCACACAAAGGTCCTTGGATGGCTCTACATTATAGTATACCCAGAGCATTTATGTTCAGATCATATTATGGGCTTTAAAAAAAGGAGATTTTAGGTTACCAGTTGGAGTACAACATAGCTGAGGATCCTCCTAATCAGAACATTATTAACACTTTTAGTTGCTAGTCTACTGTCACTAACATGTTGTACACTAATATTGTAGGACTACTTTAGTGACTAAGCTACTGTGAATACATGGATCATTTTGTTGTTTTGTTTCATCACTTAATGAATAAGTCTAACAAAAACTACTGAACCAAAAACTGTAAACAGTCTTGGACTTAAACACTTACACACACCTTCTTCTCACACACCCACTGACAGGATGTTTTGTCATTGCAGATTTACACAGACTGGGCCAATCACTACCTGGCCAAGTCTGGCTGTCAGCGCCTCATCAAGGACCTGAGCCAGGACGTCACGGATGGAGTCCTGCTGGCACAGATCATCCAGATCATAGGTAGGCCTCCACACACACACACATGCACACACACACACACACACACGCACACACACACACACTCCTGTGTCAATCTATTCTCTATTATGTACTGCTGTAGCTATTATTCTATTGCCTGTCTGTCGTCATTCCTTCTACAGCTTTCTGTTTCTCTATCTGAAGTAATTCAGTTGACATCTAAAGTACATTCAACTGGAATCTAAACAATTATCATGACAGAACAGACATTTCAACATCTGTTACTGAAGCAGTTATAACGTCTTACTTCAGGTATATCTTTCAGTGTTTAAGAAAAATATTAATAAAGCAAATGTGAATAAATCTGTGCAGTAATGAAACACTGCATCTGTCCATAATTCATTCTGTCTGGTAGATGAAGCGACCACCCACTCACACACACACACACACACACACACACACACACACACACACACACACACAGAGTCTCTCTCTGTTTGGTCTTTGTTGTGGTGAGTTAGAGGAAAGCTGTTCCTCAGTCTGATATTTGGGCCAAATCGCAGCAGTTCTCCCTTGTTTTGGGTGCAGGGTGAGCTGCAGCAGCAGAGATCTATGGCTCTGACACCCAGGGGTGCAGAGGCATGTGTCTCCTATTAGATCCCAGAGAGAGTTTACTTCTCTTCTTCTCTTTCTATCTTTTACTTTCTGTTTTTGTCTTTCTTGTTTTTGTCTGTCTATCTTTCTCTCTCCCTATTTATGTCTTAGTGTCTCTCTTTCTTTCTGGTGCTCTGCTTCTCTTCGTCTCTCTCTCTCTCTCTTCCTCAGAGTTGAACTTTTTCTAGGTCTCTCTCTCTTTGTCTCTCTCACCCTTCGTGTCTCTCATCTCTCTCTGATCTAACTTCTTCTCTTCTTTTTCTCTTTTCTGGCACTTGTTCTATAATTCTATCAGTGTCGGGCAGTAACACATTACTGTCTAATCCATTACATTAGTAAAGTGATTATCCTGTTCAGCAAAGAGTAGTGTAAGGGATTACAATGTAAAGGCAGTAATCTCATTACAGTTACTCTTCTCAGTTGCACTCTGTTACTTTGAGGGGGCCGACTAGTTTGGTGCAGCAGCTTGAGGGTCCAGGGAGGATTATCCTACGCCAAACTAGAAAAGTTGTCTTATTTACATGTTGCATCCTCTTAGCTGCCTACTTAGTCACTTGTAAGCCTAAGCCTGTCCTCACCAGAAACACAACAGCATGTGAATGCCCATCTGTTTTTACTACATTGGTTGTCTACATACAGGGACAAGATCACATTTTATTGGCACACATGGTCCACGTGTCCAGCTTGTGTAATCTGAGGTTTGGGCTGCGCCAACCATTGCAGGCAAGGCCAGCTAACGAAAATGATGCCATGAATTTGGAGTATCATTTAGTGTAGTTTGGGCTGTAGGCATTTTGTTCAAATGTATGTATGTTTACTTTTACCTGATAAGGACCTCCTGTGTGCTGTGCAAATTATGACACGCAGAAGTTATAGTTCATTATAGCTCTGCAGCTATGTGTTGAGGAGAAGGTCCCTGAATGCATGAGACAACAAAGGGATGGGCTTTGACACTCACATTTTCACTGCCCCTTGAAGTAAATTTTATATGGCGCAATACAAATAAAATTAACTGGACTTTTTCACTGTTCCCATCTTACCAACGATATTGTTTATATTAAACTATGATTGCAATCTTTCCCTAACAATAAACCAGTACTTTTTAATCTAAGTCATATTAATCATTTTGGTATCCGTCAAATGCATTGTTGTAGGGACAATCCGACAATGCTCACATGCATTGTTTTGAAAGGCAATGACAAACATATGGAGATTATTTTGTTTCTTTATCAAACAACTAAAAGTTTTGCTTGCGAATCTAAAAGTTTTGCTTGCGAATCTAAAAGTTGTGCTTCCGGTTCAGCTTCATGCCGTGGGCGGGACCTACGCTGAAAGGCGTTTCTATTGGCCAGTTTTGATGTGAGTGACAGCTTGGCAACATGCCATCAGTTAACGAGAGACGCTGTTTTGAAGTCCACTGGAGGAGAGCGGAGAAAGTCCATACAAATGTAAGTT
>JAVQJL010086345.1:0-10806 GCA_036024295.1 Nannoperca obscura
ACAAAAGCGACAGTAATTAATTGTTTTAAGCGATTCTATTAAAACAAAAATTATCTGGTGGAGATGTGTGTGGAATGAACATGGACTAGTTGGCAGTGGCTAGCATGCGTGGATTGGAGAGTGGGGGTTGGACGATGATGATGTGTGCAGGGGGGTGGTGGGGGTGGTGGTGGTGGTGGGGTAACAACTGTGTCTCTCCTGCTCAAGCTTAGATGTGAATTATTCTTTTTCTACAGATTTTCATGAGCTCACTTTCAGTCTGGATTTTCAAGATATCCTGTCAATCTGATTTCATCTTGTTGCCGTGGCTGAGACAGCATTAAGTTGTCAGCTTGGAGGAAATATAGACTTATTCATAGATGTGTGTGTGTGTATGTATACTATTATACACTTATACAGTACACTGTCTGCAATTGCTCACAGCTGGATGCATATTTTTTTGACATTCTGTATGATGTTACAGCGAAGGTTGGAATAGTTTAACTACACGTTATTAACATCACCAACCTCATCTTTATCATCATTATTGCTGTCTTTACCACCCTCTTCATTGGAGGACTCACATCAACACCATCCAATGGATGCCATGCTGCTTTTTATGGATCAGGATCACTTGCTGGAAATAAATTCTTGACCACCATAAGTACTGATTAGAAAACTGATTCGAAGTCCTCTGTGGAGCTTGACTGGTGGCAAAATAATCCTCTGTCATTAACTTTTATTGGCCTCCTGGGCTTAGCTGTTACATCACCATGGCTAAAGTGCTAATAGAAATTCAGGATTTGTTAAAGTTTTGCCTCTTGTTTGCCTGTTGTCTTCCATGATTTAAACAGCCTCCCCTCCCCTCTGCTCATTCCACCTTTCTCTCTAAAACCACCCAGGGAACTGAGAATTCCTTCCCAACCACAGAGAATAGAGAAAGAGAAATAAGGGTTGAACTGGGGTTCCCTGAGCTCATCTTTCCACCCCTTTTCATTCTCTCCATCTTTTCTCCTCTTTCTCCTCCTCCATCTCCCCTGCCCCCACCTTCCCCCCTATGTCCCAGTCCTCAGAGAGGTGGCCCTGCCACCGTGGCCATTCATGTCATTGTCAGCAAAGCCACATGGTCGCGTCTCCCTGCTTCTCTTGGGACATGGGGGGCCACAGAGACAGGGTCCTCGCTGGGTGGGAATAGTAATTAAAGAATAGAAGCAAAAAATATAAAGAGAAAGAACAAAAAACAAATGAACAAAAGGAATAACAGATTAGGCTGAGGGGGGAAACGAGCAGGCTTGAGGTCCGTAGAAATCATTAGGGAATATTCCCAGGCAGTGTACAGTACTCCATAACAGCTCAGTGGTGGGATCTATTAATGATCCAAATACCTCCAAGCCCTTCTACTACCACTCACATAGAGTGCTGCAGGGGAAGATATGTATGCAAAGGGTTTGCATCACCGTGTTGTGTTGTGTCGTAGAGTAACTTGGAATTTCATCCTACTGTCACGAGCATCCTTGTCACCTCTTTGATCACTGGGTGTTCATTTTATTGACTTGGCTTACTGCTGGTGTGTGACATTAGAGAACACAAGTTGGCTGAGGTCCTCCCAGCCCTCTGAGATTTGACACAGTTAGAGCTGTAATGCATTTGGTGCCCTAAGGCCTTGTCATGCCAAGAAGGAAAGCCAACCCACAAACAACACCTGAAGCTGTTTACCTTTCAATCCTTAAAGCAAAGAGATCTGACTGTGACACTGCAGAAAGGCAGAGAAACAGAACCAAATTTATGCTAATAGAATATTGTTTAGTGGGCTTTAAAAAACATTCCCCCGCTATGTTGTGTTCGCAGCTGGGACTGCCAGGGGGAGAGGGATACAGATAGAGATAGTGAAGAAGAAAAAAAGCACAGAGATAGCAAGGAGAGAGGGAGGTAAACAGAGAGATCATGCCTACATGTCACACATTCCAAAAAGGATCGGAGAAAAGTTCTGGGGTGGTTCCCAGTAAGCACTAACTTTGGAGAGGTAAAAGGTCACTGTATCTGGACAATGACGCCAGCTCAGCGTCTATTGACGGGGAGGGGCCAGGGGCATTGTGGGAAGGGCACAGAGTGGCTCTTACTGCCAGTCATGGTTGTGTAGTATTTGCATGGGCTGCCAATCACCTCAGAAAGGAATGCGCTCGGGTCAGGAGGGTCAGGCAGTCGGAGTCGGGCCGAGAGTGAACACAACAAGCCCTGACGCATGGATGATGGGCTGGAGCGTGAGTGTGTGTGTGTGTGTGTGTGTGTGTGTGTGTCTGTGTATGTTACTGCTGTAAATAATAAAATCAATCTGCAGAGCAAAGAAAGGCTTTTGCTTGAAGTAGAACAAAAGCATATATCAAATGATCAGCATAGGCTACTCTTAGTTTATAGTTTGTTACCAAGCTGGTCATATAATATTGGCACATCTTCTGAAATCAAACTATTTGGCCCTCAAGCTACTTTAACTCTGGCAACCATTTCAAAGTTTGTGTGACAATTCTAGCAGGGCCTGGAGCTCACCTTAACCAGCCTCACCCCTCGCTCTGACCGTAAGCAGTTCTGTGAAATGGAAGGAGGAAGAAAGCAAATTGTTTGTGCCGTGGGCCCTGACAGGAGGCAACAGCACCCCAGTATTAGCTAAGGATAAAAGTAATGGGATTTGTAGTGGGGAGGCAGCGTATGTCGCAAGGTGCTGTTGATGGGTGATAGGGGTGAATCCCCGCCTTTAAAAGCTGATAAGTATCTATGTGAGAGAGGGAACAGAGAGCAGGGCAGCCAGTAACAGAGCCAGGCTCAGATAAATGCCTTTTTCCTGCAACTGCTCCGTGTGTCTATATCACTTGTTACCCATGTATTGGGATTTTGTCTCCCATCAGTGATTATATTATATTTATTATCTGCATACTCTAAAGAAATGTTCAATTAACACTAAATCTACAAATTACTACGGCAATTCACTATCCTATTGCTAAGCTAAACAATAATAATGATTTTATTGTTAACCAGTCTGCATACAATACAATGTAAATCCTATTGATTCTCTATTCAGCTGCTATAGCAGCATATTGCTGCTGCCATGACAAAAATATTCTTTCAGTCTCAAGATCCTTTTCATGTTATAACAAGATGTTTTGATGATATTTTCTCATTTTTACAAAAAACTTTTCTTATTATATCAGATAACCTCCACAGGCAGCTGCCACATGTCTAGATCAATCATGTTATATGTTTATCAATCATGTTATGTGTTGTCTGTTACTGTCTCTTCAGGCAATGATGAATCATTTTTCTCGTTTTAACAACATTTTATTTTCTTGTTGTAACAACATACCAGCTTATCGTGTTATAACAAGAAAAGGTACTTTTGGGAAAAAACGTGAAAGTTTTGTTATATAACAAGATTAAGTGGTATGTTGTTATAAAAAGAAAAGCTTCTTGTAAAAATGTAATAATCTGGTATTTAGTAATGACAGGTAAATATGTCAAAATAGCATAAAATATATATTTTTACAAAACAAAAAGGGTTTCGTTAAACATGAAACATGAAATATTTTTCATTATATCAAGAAAATTTGCTTTTTTTTTATAGTTGCGGCAGCAATACCATAAGCTGCAACATAATGTTCTCTAAAAATTTTAAATACTGCAAACCCTCAAAAAAACTAGCATAATTTAGTTTTTGGTTATTAACTGTCATCTTCTATGTTTATGCTCTTTATTATTGTCTTTACAGGGTAGAGCAATGTAATTACTTAATAAGACAGTTTCTTACCTACTGCAACCGGTCTCATCAACATGGCCCGGGACCCCCTGATGACTCTGACACCAGTTCATCCATAAACCCCCCCCCCCCCCACACACACACACACATGGACACTACACGTTATATTAACGTTGTTTAAATGATGCTTGTTAAATGTTAAATTTATATTGCACTCATTGCACAGCTCTTCTTCCTCTTTTATTATTATTGTATATTTTCTATTTTGGTTTTATTTAATCTTTTTTATTTTTCTGTATATATTGCTCTTGTTGGCACCCACGCACCAAAACAAATTCTTCGTGTGTGAATACTTACTTGGCAATAAACCGGATTCTGATTCTGAACAAGCCCATCCGTTTGGGGATGATAAGGGGTGATACTAATGCCCTTAACTCCTAGCAGCTGATACACTTGTTGCAATAACTGGCTGAGGAAGTTAGTCCCCCAATCAGTAAGGACTTCTCTGGCTACCTCTACCCTGGAGAACAACTGCAGTAGGCAATTTGCAACATGTCTGGCTTTGACTGACCTCAGGGGGAACACTTCTGGATAACGTGTCGCAGAGTGACAAATGACCAGAATGTAGCGGTTACCAGAGACGCTTCTTTCTAACGTGCCCACTACATCCATCCCTATCCTCTCAAAAGGAGTTTCAACCAGTGGCAATGGCTGTAAAAGTGCTTTAGCCACCCCCCTTCTGGAGGTGAGCTGACACGTTCTACATGAACTACAGAACTGAGAGAGCTGTGTGTACATTCCTGGCCAGACAAACTGGCTGCCAATCCAGCGCAATGTTTTATGAAAGGCCATGTGCCCTGCCCAAGGGATTGAATGACCTAACTCCATAACGGTGTACCTCAGGGACTGGGGTACCGCTAAGGCCTCAATCTTTCCCTGGTGCTGATACAGAATACCCTTCTTAAGGACATAAGTGACATCACCCAAACATCACATCACGGCAAAGTTTTGGCGCCCTCTCCGGGCAGACTGGAACACTTCCGCCAGCCGGGCAGCCTCTTTAGCCGTCTTAGGATCATGCTCCTGGATCCACACCTCCATCTCCGAATTCACCATACATTGGAACTGTTCCACTATCAACAGTTCAGCCATGTCTTTGGTTGTGATAATGTCGGGTCTTACCCACTTGCAAAACAAGTCTTTCAGGCACACATACAGCTCACGGGGTGTCTCCCCCGGTTGGACGTTCAGGGCACGAAACCTTTGTCGATAAGTTTCAGGGGTGATTTCATACTTTGCAAGAATAGCCTCTTTTACTCGATCATAGTCTTCTGCACTGTTCATGTCCATGAGTACATAAGCACTACGTGCCTTACCCGTTAACAGGGGCACCAAACGAACCGCCCACTCATCTCGGGACCAGCCGCAAATACGGGCCATTCTTTCAAAAGTCCTCCGGCTCTCCTCCCTGGGCCCCCTGGTCCATTGCCAACGTCACTGCCCCATCCTCTGGCTCCTCCGTCTGCGCCATTGTCTTTTGACCTCTGTTCATCTTTACTCCTTACCACCACATGATCCCACTTCTGACACCACTTGTAAGATGCACCCTGTGAGCGGCCAAGGTTGGTAGGAAAGGAGGCAAAGACAGTGGCTTCTACTTCAACATATATTTATTTGTTGTGGCCCACAGACTTCCAGCACTCATGTCAACCACCGACATACTAACCCCGATTGCAAAAAAAACCCCACCCTTTTATAGTCTCTCACCCCTGGGTGCTACCATCACCAGGGGTGGCCTACAGTGAACTTAATTATAAATCCCTGCTATATGCACTGGTGTCTCACACGACCATACCAAATATTTCCAAAGTCCCCATTTACACTTTCATGGTTAAATACACAAACATCGCAGGACAACTCGCCAGCACACTCTGCCTACCCCACTTTCTCCAGTTGAACCGTCCCAGAACGATAAAGAGCCGTTGTTTCCCTCCGGGACTCTTAACGGCCCACCCCGGAAGTTGGAGACAGCAGAGCACAGGTAAGTGTTACGAGTAGATTTAACATTACGT
Organism: Nannoperca obscura; assembly: GCA_036024295.1. Lineage (NCBI taxonomy): Eukaryota > Metazoa > Chordata > Actinopteri > Centrarchiformes > Percichthyidae > Nannoperca > Nannoperca obscura. The sequence goes on from JAVQJL010086345.1 coordinate 5,797, forward strand.
TCTATAGTCTGAAACAGCATTCCAATCCTAATGTAGCCAATCTCAATTTACCGCAGCCACCTACCGCCACAGACATATGTTCTGAGCTTTCTAATATTATTATTGGTCCTTTTCAGATGGCCAGCCGTTCCCAACTTCTGCCATCTGATAAACAATCCAATGATCGCTCTGAGTCAATTTATACAACAATCACAATAAAGATTAAACAAATCACTAGCGTGTTCGTTCATTTCTGTTCATGCCATGACTCTTGCACAAAGGATGTGCACTGTGCAAATGTGTGTGGTACTAAACGTAACGGAGATAGAGAGGACCTCCGTTACAATGCTGGATGGTTGAACCAATGAATGTGCTTCTGCCCAAATTACAGTCATGGGGGAAGAACAACAGGTCAAGCTGACCTGACAGCCCTGATGGTACGATGGAGTCCAAGAAGGGGGAGATGCTCAGAATCTTTCTGGAGACATCCAGGGATGGATAGGAGCATTGGAACATCAACTAGTGAATGCAACAGATGTCACTGAGATTTGCACAGAATTGTTGACCCTGCAAAATTGGGAAGAGATTATCCAAGAAGAGGGGTTAGCCAACAGAACTTTGCTATTGAAGCATTCTCAAATCTATGAAAATGAAATGGGAATGAGAATCCTGGTGCGAACCAAGAAAGAAAAGAAAAAAGCACAATACAATTGGCTGTATCCAGAGTTGGGGAACCAAAATTAGTACTGCACCTGGGCCTGTGTACCGTGGCCTTGGCAAGAAAGAAAAGGCTACTGGAAAGCGGAGGTACGGTACAAAGCTCACCACCACAATCAATCCTTTGTCACCATAATACCAGGACGTTTTTGGGGAACTTATGATCTTGCGTGTGAAAACACTGAAGAGACAAAAAGAGTCAAGTGCCCAAAGAACAGTACAAAAGAAAAACCTCAAGGTACAAATAGAGTTGTAGCTGACCTTGGAGTGGATACACAGCGATTCTACTGCCTGGGACTGAAAAACAAGAACTAGGGTTAACAACCCAAATGACTACCATACAGCTAATTGACCAAGATTTTCAACCTGAAGATCACAGCCACCGACGCAACCAAAGTAGAAGATGGGCACAAGATTGTGTGTGAAGTCCCTCAACCTGGCCCAGTGTTGCTGGAACATATTTTTTGAATGCAAGACCCAGAACTAACTGGTCATCACACCAACAGTTCGCCGATCTGCGATTCCACGATCTGAAGGGAATTTATACACCCTGGCCAAAAGCTGAGAATGAAGAATGGCTGATTGACACCTTACTCTGGCTGTGGATAGTCCCGTAGAACTATTTTTGTGGAGCCTTTGCTGAAGGCAACTCTTGAACCAGCCATGGCCTCAGGGGTCCAGTGGTGACTGAAATTTATGTCCAGAAGCTACGCAAACCAATGGACCTGATAAAAGTTACCTCTGGGGATTTCCGTGCAATTGACGAGTGTGTGGTTGACAGAATCTTTGATGCATTAAGCAGCACTGTCTGGTGCTTCTCCTCGATGTGAGCTGTGGCAGACATGGCAGCATTACTGGGTAACCTGGGATAACGATTGCAGCGGTCTGAAGAACCGGACTGTCAAAGGAATCCTGCAAGCCTGGAGTGAAGGACACTCAAGGGACAGTAAGTCTACCTGGTGGGGCCAGCTACAAAAAGAGGTAAAATAATGGGTCATTCCCTGCCTGTCAAAGACATCTAACTACCGGGTAAAGTACCAATATTTAGCAACAGTATACTCAAAGGATAAAGACATCTGGCCTGGAGTATAGAGCAGACCAGAGCCATACGTCAGCCCAAGACCATGGAGCATGGTATGTAATACAGCAAATACCACTTGTAACATCAGCCTTGCTGGAAGACATTGCAAAGGAGTGCCAGGATGGAAAGACCACTGTCAAGCATATTATGAAGATGAGTATGACACTTATAGACGAAGTAGTTTGGCTGAAAATCCCCCAAGACCGCATTTGGACACAATCGGCTCCGATCAAAAATAGCTGTACCAAGATACTTTTGGGACACAGGATGAAGAATAGATGGCAAGTAAACGGGGAGATAATTTACTATGTAGCAACTCCTACCATATTTCCTGCAGATGGACATGCTTTCAGGAAGAGTTTGAATGATTGGGACCTAACTGCCTCTATCTGGGGTGTGATTGTCACACCCTAATGAAGTTTTTGACATTTTGACAAGGTAACAGTACGTTTGCATGTCCTTTAAGCACAGAAGCTTGTTATCAGTGTAATGGTTCACTTTAAAGCTTTTCTGACTGAAATAAGCACATTTTTACTTTATTTTATTTAAAGTTTAATCGATTCACTCTTAAGCTTTTCTGAAGGAGAACTGCAATTTTTGATGTCCATTTCATTAACATCCAAAAAACTTAGAAGTGAATCATTACACTTAAAACAAGCTTCTGTGATGGAATGACAGAAACATGAAGAGTTTTGTTACATATACTGAAAGGTTTTTTATAAAAATGTGTGTGATAAACAACAATGATACACTCAGAGCCTCTTTAGAAGTTTAAAAATAGATGGTAAGTTCATGGTCTAATGTTAAAATATGTAATGAGGTTAAAAAGATCATACAATTAAAAGTCCATGATTGTCTAAAACCATAATATTGGGTAGTGTAGTAAAATCTGTCCTGTGTCTAAAACAGGTTCAAATTCTAACAAAATGTTGTCTATATTTCTTTGCTTCATACTTCATGGTTTAATCGAAGATGTAAAAGTGTTGATCTGTGTTCTCCAGAAATTGGTCTTAATCTGAGAGTCTGAGATCAATTCCTCCGAGCTCCGCCCTCATTCCTGGGAACTCACTGTATTTTCCTCATTAGAGTAAAGTTCTCACTGTGGAAACAATGCCATCACACTCTTGATTTTTTCTCACCATTATACAGGGGCTTAACATTTTGGAGGAATCTCCCACACTAAAAGCCAGACAGGCTGCAGTAAGGACAGTTTTGTGTCAGAGCTTTACAAGCAGCTAGCAGAACTTAAGACAGGCGTTGCTTCTCTCAAAGGTCAAGGTGCAGAGATAGCCCAGATTAAAGAGACATTACAGCAGCCAATGTTTCAGTCACAGCTATGCCCCCCCCTTTGGTAAGGAGGCCAGGAAGGGACTCCCAGTCACCTGTTTCACAGCAGCACTATTACCACAATCACAGTATCTACAGCCAACCTCAAGGGGACATTTTCAAGGGGATGCAAGATCAGAGGAATCGCACTGTCAAAAGAGGCCCCTTTAAACAGGAAAGGGACTCGCGGGGGGACAAGTGGTTGACATATGACTATGGTTAACAAAGTCCCAGAAATGTGAAAATTGTGACTGTTGGTTCACCGGAGAAGTTGAAACAATGCTCATCCTTTAAAAGAGACACTATATAGTTCCAAAGCATGTAAAATACAACATTGCAATGAATACAAAAGAATATGCACTCACTGGAATGTAAGAGAGAAAAGCATCCCCGCAAAGAGTGGCCACTATTTGCCGCCCCTAGTCCGAATTTGGCCACCCCCACAGTCACCTCGCTTGTTGGTAGGCAGTGTTTTGTTGAATGTTACCTGAATAGCCATCAACTTCAAGCTTTATTGGACACAGGCTCCCAAGTGTCGATGATTGGTGAACAATAGAAAGAGCAGTATTTACCAGATTCAAGGTTAAGATATGTTTCAAAAATCCTAGACTCACCTGATCATCTGACATTGACTGCAGCAAATGGAACTGAAATGCCATACCTGGGATGGATTGAGAAAATTTTTCGACTAGCCACTGAAACCAACCCAACCAAAGAACTGACCATTCCAGTGCTTGTGATGAAGGGCCATCATCTGTCCCATCCCATCATAGGTTATTGAGCATATCCTAGGAAAGACTGAGAAGAATAAACAGTACAGTAAAAAGAAGGTCACAGTGCCAAAATACAGAACAGACTGAGTGTCGTGTAGCTGTCCAGCCCTTTAAAGAGGACATGACTATGCGATTTCAGCCAGAGCTGAACGCCCAGTGGCCAGATGGTCTTGAGTTCTATGACACAAAAAAAGTTTTTTCCAGTCATCATAATTGATGTCTCTAACCCAGGGGTCGGCAACCCGTGGCTCCGGAGCCGCATGCGGCTCTTTCATCCTTATACTGCAGCTCCGCGTGGCTTGGGAAAATAAATTATAATAATTTTATAATAAATAAAATATTTTATTGAAGTGTATTTTATTTGTGTTAGTTCTTTTTTAAAAATTGTAGTTCTAAATTGGAAGATTATTGTGATCTTGAAATATTAAAATAAAATTATATTTTATTATTTTTCGTCGCTCAAAATAAGCGTCACAATCGCGGAAGCCGGTATACCCGCCATTTATTGAGATTCATCCTGTCGATCTCCGGATCCACATACGTACGTGAGCAGCTTTTCTCCACCATGAACTATGTTAAAAACAAACACCGCTCACGCCTCACAGACGGCAGCTTCCAGTCCTGCGTAAAGATGAAAGTGACTTCGTACAGCCGCGATGTGCAGACGCTGTGCGCAGAGGTTCAGGAGCAGAAGTCCCATTAACCAAGTCAAATAAATATTTATGCAGATGTTTTGCAAATATTTATTTTTCATTGTTTAGTGACAGTGCTTTTTTTTAATGTATTATTTAAATTCAGATCAAGGCTCCGCTACACGCTCCGAAAGCCCAATAGTGATGTAATGTGTTGTGTCTAGCTCAGTGGTAGAGTGCTTCCCATGTATGAGGTCCTGGGTTCCATCCCTGGCAGAATTTTTTAAGAGTTCAAAATGTGTTCATTGCATAAATAAAATGTAAATTTCTCTGTAGCACTTCATGGATTTCAAAGGCAACACACTATAGTTGTTTATACAAAGCGTAAAGGTAAAAAAACAATATATACAGGGTTATCTTCATTTTAGATGTCAAAAAGTATTTGCGGCTCCCAGTGTTTTCTTTTCCGTGGAAACCGGGTCCAAATGGCTCTTTGGGTGTT
>JAVQJL010086348.1:0-14584 GCA_036024295.1 Nannoperca obscura
CAAAAGTTTAGAGTTTGAAAGCAAAAGTTTAGAGTTTGAAAGCAAAAGTGTGGAAAGTTTCTCTCTCAAACCACTTGTTTTGACTGTTTGATAAAGAAACAAAATGATCTCCATAGCTGGGAACTTATAATAGCTCTTATAGGAGCTCATAATGACACACTCCGCACCAGCAGAGGGCAGTGTTGGGAAAGACTTGGCTCTACAGAGAGCACTGCAACCCCGACCTCCGGTTAAATGTTGGCCCTTCACAATAAAAACCCAAAAGGACCAACTAAATGAATTATTTAAACCATTGCCCTCAGATGAATAAATGTACTCTTTTATGAATATATATATTACAAAAGTGAACAATAGAATGCATATGTAATGTCTTATTTCGGAAGTCGCTTTGGATAAAAGCGTCTGCTAAATGCCTAAATGTAATGTAAAATGTAATAGAGGCCTTCAAATTCAGCCCTAGGTCTATACCACAATATGACATTATAATAACCCTCATGACTTTTCAGCAAAACCTGCAATCAAATTTTGAGGCAAAGATAAATAGTAGATTGATTGATTGATTGATACTTTATTGATCTCGAGGGAAATATAGGCAGCCAGTAGCTGAAATACAAAAACACCAATACAGGCAAGAGTATAAGAGTAAAAACACAAAAGCACAGCCGTGAACTGATAACCACCAGAATTTCTACAGGGAGCTGTCACTATGATGGAGTATGTGCTAAATGAAATAGATGTAAATTAGATTACAGTAAATGGATATTTTATGTATACAGTGTCTATCATAAGTTGGAACTAATGGCTTTATTATTGTTGTTGTATCAATTATTTTCCAAAGGATCCGTTGTAAGCCATTATACCAGCCACAGGGACTTTTCACAATTCAAAAAGTCGTTCAGAGTCCCTGTGGCTGGTGTTTATCCTGCAGTTAGTAAATCATGAGTACGGATCATAACGTTCTCACTTTAAAACAAGCTATCAAGTTAGTAAATGTTAAAGAGATGCTAATAAACTGTTTGTGGTTCATATTCTCCACAGTTTTAATAATCCTACTAATGGATGGGGTTTGACACTCTTATTCTGAAAAGCCCGAACGGAAACATTATTCTTGTAGCCGGCGGAACGCGAGCGGCGTGTGTTTGAAGTGAGGTTCGGAGTGGTAGCCGTCATGGCTGCTCACAGTAACAACTTTATCCGCGTGCGCTTACACTTCGACTACCCGCCGCCGGCTGTCGTGGACTGCCGCATGTGCTGGCTGCTCGTGGACCTGAACAAGTGTCGCGTGGTGGCGGACCTGGAGAGCATCGTCAGGGAGAAGTTTGAGTTCAGCCGCAGAAGCATCCTTAACCTCTTCATAGAAGACTGCTACCTGCCGCACACAGAGAGCATCTACGTGGTGCGGGATAACGACAGCGTCAGGTGCTTGTATTGCTGGTCGTAGTGTCGGTGTAGCCCGCACAGCGTTCATGGTTAACAGTTGTGTGGTATGTGGCGTAGCTGTTCCCAGGTCAGCTCGAACAGGGACCAGCAGGTTTAAGACGAGCATTGAGTTTTGTGATTCTCGGGCCTCAGTCGTTCTAATTGAGGCTGATACCGTCCAGCTGAGTGAGAAATGATGATGATAACATAAAGATGTTGTTGGATTCTGTCAGAAAACCGCACTAATATATCCACAGAGCTGGGTCCTGTATACCTTGCATAAGGTACCCGTGTCAAATCCTGTTTAAAGATCTTTTTAATTTTAGGTAACACTAGATGCACTTGCATGGTGCAAATTTCTCAATAAAGTTTCCCCATGAAAACTGGTTAGCGTAGATATATATATTAAGAACATAGCTCTACCACAGCCTTATATAACGAATATATATGCTATAGCAACACAGAGCTGCTGATAGCCGTTTCATATCCAGCATTAAACTAACATAGATATAGATATTGATCCAGAGGGAAATGTAGGCATCCAGGGCCCAGGCATCTAGGGTACCTTAAACACCTTTACACACTAGAATAGAAGAGTAGATAAAGAACATAAAAACACAGCCATGAAATGATAGTCTAACTGCCAGAAGAACTACAGAGGGCTGCCACTATGATGGAGTACGTGCTAAACAGAGAAAATGCAAATGTAAGGTGATTTAAAAACAGTGCAAAAATAATGATACTATAAATAATATTAAATACAACTGAAGATATAAACCAATATAAACATCAGCTTGATGCAGACTGTTGGGTAAAACGTGTCCAGGTGGTGATTTTCAAATGTACCTGAGTTTGGTGTCTGAGTTTCAACTGCTTTTTATGCTCTTGTTTGATCAGTTTTCATGTATATAGCTCTGTGACTTAAGTCAACCTCAAGGTATGATTTAGTCAAATTCTACTTCCAAGGTCAAGAAGAACTTTGACGCTCAACTCAGCTATTAATATATTTTTATTTGCCTCTGGTGACTAAAAAGTATTTTACTGAAAATGTTTAACTCGTCCTCTAAAGCCGTGTTTCCAAATGCTCCAAAGTTGTTCATCTTCATTCTTCATTTGCCAGGGTGAAGGTGGACTGTCTGGCTCAGGTGAACGGCCTAAGCAGCTATCCAGACCCGGCGAGTGAAAACTGCAGAAAGCGACAGAGACCCACAGAGGAGGACGGGCCAGGAGAACCCGGGGTGGGTGTGGAATTGAAGAAGAAAAAGAGGAAAAAACGGAGCGAGGAGAGCCTGGAGAGGGATGCCAAGCAGGCTCCGGGTGATGAGAGGAATAAGAAGTCTCAAGGAAGGCGCACAGAGAAGAAGAAAAGAAAGGAGGCAGAGGAAAACGGTCCTACTGTCACCCTCAAACCTGCTGCTTCTACCAAAAAAACCCCAGCTAGTGTAGACAAGCCGGTTCAAAGCACCAAGAAGTCCCCAGTGACAGCGAAGAACCAGAATGTCTCCTCTTCAGATTCCAGTAGCAGCAGTAGTGAGGAGGATGAAGCTCCCAAAAAAACAGCTGCCCAAAAACCAACACCCAAAACACTCTCCTCCACCCCTGCAGCTTCCAAGGTGCCTCCACCCACCAAACCCACCCAGACAAAACCTCACCCTCCTTCGTCATCCTCTTCAGCCATCTCCTCTGATGAGTCCACCAGTGTGAAAAGCACGGCAAAAAACAAACCCATAACCTCCACAACCCCCAAAAGAAGAGTGAGTGGGGCTCCTGCTGCCCTGCAGTCCACAAACTGTGCACAGAAGCAGGCAGCGAGCACAGCGCTGCCTCCTCCAGACAAAGCGCTGGAGCCTTGTGACTCGGACAGCGAGGAGGAGATCAAGCTGGTTATCCGACGGCCGATGCAGCAGCTGGGCCATGGTGTGGGTAGTCAGTCGTTTTCGAGAGGCCGTGGCCGGGGGAAAGCCAGGCGTGGTGGTCCTCCTGGAGAGTGGCGGAGGGGTGACGGTAGAGGGGCCACCAGAGGGCACAGCGACAGCTTTGAGTTCAGCTATCATGGAGCCAAGGAGCCGTCCTACCAGACCGATTCACTGACCAACATGTCGATGGTCCTCCAGGTCTGTCTGCAGACGACTTATATGTCTGTGATTTCATCACTAGAAATAAGTGTAGTTACTGTAGGAAACTATAATTCTGACAACAGTACCAATGCTTCATTCAGTACTTAAAGTTGCAAATTACTGATTTCTCAAGAGTTTCCTCAAGATTCTGGTACTTCTTTATGCGTCTCCTGTAGGAAATAAAACCATGAATTGAAGGAATTAAATTAAATTTAAACTAGTCTGGAAAGATGTTTTAATTGACTGTTCCCTAAGCCCCACTCCCTCAGTGACTACATCTGGGTCTTTGGTTTCAAACTTCCGAGTTAGACAAAAGCCAGCTAATAAAGCTAGTTAGCTCCATGAGTTTGTTGAAAACGCTGTCTCCGGCTTACTTTTTGATATTCCCAGGTGACTTGTTTTACAATGAGACCCTGTAAAGGGAGATTAAATATGCACTTGATGGTTACATAAGTGTTATCGTGCTTAACGAGTGAAGCTAAACTGTGTAAACTTCTCCAAATCCAATGAAGAACAGAACAGAGCTGCTAACGTTACCTTAAACTCTGATAGCTCCCAGGACCAGCTTCCACACATTGGTGAAATAATGCAGTGTATGAGCTAACTGTTAACAGGGCTTTTACTTTTTTTTAAAAAACATAACTTGTAACTCCACCAAATAATGAAGAAATTCTTGTTAGCCTTGGAAGTAACACTGGGTTAGGTTACTAATGTAGGAAGTAAGCTAGTTAGCTGGACATGCTCGCGTTCGCAGCTTCTGTTCAGGCAGACAGATGTATTGTTTAATTTCTTTTCAGTTTTTGGTTTTGGAGAGGCTAAAAAGACACACACTCCAAACTCTTTATATGCAAAGTGTTGCTATTACTATAACCTCAGATACACGGCTTCAACATGTGGAGAAATCCAAAGCTTAACAAGTTAACTGCCTAGTTAGTTCCTAAGGTACGATCGGACAAGCACTGTTCAGGGGAGGTTTAGCGAACAGTCAATTACATTAATAAAATCTGAGAATGGTGTTTACATAAATCTTGCTTTGGTCACATTATCAAAGTTAATGGCAGTACAATTACATCAGTTGTGTACATGTAAACATGGTTGTTGTATTACCTGTCCATTATAAAATATACTGTATATGACAAGGCATTAATAATCCCTTGTGTTTTTGTACTCTGAATGTAGAACGGTGCAGAAAGTGCTCCCAAACAGGACTACAGCTCTATGCCCCTGCTGGCTGCCCCTCCACAGACGGGGCAGAAGATTGCCTTCAAGGTAGTCTCCTCTGCTCTGTTACTGACACTGCATCACTTCCTGCTAACCTGTTTAGCTTTTTAGACCTGCTTTAACTATTCAATTTGGAACAAACATGCACTTATGCACAATACACTTTTATTTCCCACAAAGCCTCCTGGAAAAGGCAAATGAAAATCTATACCACCAGTTCACCCAGAACAACACCAAGTATGCAACAAAGTGAGAGCCAGATACATTTTAATAGCTTATAGACTTAATGAAAATTGTTGAGCACAAAATAGAAATGAAAGGCCCAATAGTAATACTAATTCTCCTGGCCAGCTAACTCCTAAGCTAACATTTAGCAAGCTTGCTCCTTTTTTCCTCTTCAATAACTTTTTGTTTTGGTGTTGATCTCATGTCCGGTCCTAAGAACAAAACTCCAGGGGATAGTAAACAGCACAGAGCAGAGAAAATATAAAGAAGCTCGGAGAGCTGTTGTGACTGACTAGCATGTTCCCGGTTGGTTTGCGTGTTAGCAGATAGCTCAGCAGGCCCAACAAGGCTGGCGAGTAGTCTTTTATCGCCAAGCTTCTAGGACACACTTGAAACACTGAAAATAACACGCTGAAAATAATAATTAGTTGCATCCCTAATTACCAGTAGCTTTTAATGCTGTTTTAAGATTTATTTTTTCACATCCGACGGGATTACGGATCGGCTTCCTTCACCAGGCTGTCAGGATGCTGAACTCTCTCACTGCTCTTCACTTACTCTTGCACGACACAATGACAGACACTGTATGTCTCTTTATGCCTGGTCTTTGTGCCAGGTTTGTTTGTTGTATGTTCTTTGGGTGGCTGTGTCGGTATGTTTTTGTGTTGGTTATATTTAGTTGTGTATTCTGTGGTTTTTGCACCGAGGGATTGAGAGTAACGGTATTTCAATCCTCTCTATGTCCTGTACATGCTGCATAATTGACAATAAAGAAAACTTGAACTTGAATTACAGGCAGTAATCAACCATATTTATTTTTATTTGTCTTCAGTTAACAGATCAGCCACCAATAAAGGAAAAGTTGTGGTATTAAATCATTCAGAGTCTAGTTGTAAGCTTAATTTCCTAACTGTGTGTGTGTGTGTGTGTTCGTTCACAGTTGTTGGAGCTTACTGAGAACTATACACCAGAGGTATCAGAATATAGGGTGAGTGAAAATACTTCTGCTGCAGTAATCTAATATGTCAGCCACAGCTTTGACTATTGGTCTCATGTTACTGGGAAGGAGCTTGGAGAGCGTCATAATGAAGTCTTAACTAACAAGCATGTTGATACCTTTTTTAGGAGGGAAAGATTTTGAGCTTTGACCCGACCACCAAACAGGTCGAGTTGGAACTACTTAATGCCTTTCAAGGTAGGAATCATTTCACACTAACGCATTCAAAATGAATCCTTTTAAAATGCCTATACTATGGACATAACTTATGTTATTATAAACACTTTCTGAGCAGAAGGCGTGGACTTTTAAATGGAACTGACATAGCAACACATAAGATTGTACAATATTTTGCATGTATGTTCCACACATTTGTGATTACTCATAACTCCCTGCTTCTCCCTCAGCTCCTGTAGAGCCCGGCAAGTTTGACCTGGTCTATCAGAACCCGGATGGCTCGGAGAGAGTGGAGTATGCAGTATCCAGAGGCTCTCGGGTAAGCCTTACTACTAAAATTACTTAAAATGTCTTAAACAGCATTTCTTAAAGAAATCATTCAGCTTTATGGGAAATACGCTCATTTGCTTTCCTTCCATGAGTGAGATAAAAGGGTCGATATAGATGTAGAAATATGGAACTGGCACATATTAGCAACCTCACAATAACAACTAGACTCCAAGGAGCTTTCCTCTACTTTAAGTTAGCTCATTCACCAGATCCCCTCTTTTCAATCACTCATCCAAACTGCACAATGCTGACAATAATGTCTGCATATGCAGGAACTAGTAGTTGTTGTCATTGGGAGCCATTTTCTGTGATGTTTCACATAATATCCATACCAGTCTTGGTTTAATGTTAGTGTAATCATCTTCACTTTCCTCCAACAGGTGACAGAACGGTGGGACTCCCTGCTGGAACCAAGATTGATTATTTAAATTTGACCAAACGGTGACTTTGTACATCCCCCTGAGTTTGGCTATATGGATTTGCCTTTTCTAATGAATTTTATTTGAGGATCCTTCAACCTGTAGTCCAGCGCCTGAGTTAAACATACTTCTTTACATTGCATATGACAGCTAAGGGATATGATGATGGTTGATTTATTTTCTGGGCTTCTAAATAAGAAACCACTTTGCACAGAAGAGTTATTGCATAACAAAGAACAGGCATAGGTACAGGTGGAAAATTGTATAATGGTTGCTTTTAAATGGGGTTGGATATGAAATGCAGTTATTTTTAATATGAAGGTGGAATGAGTGATTGTTTCCAGGACTGGGACATAATGGTTTTATGTTTTGTACAGTGACGTGACTGTGGATATCAGTCTTGTATCAACTGTTTTTCTAATAAAAAACTGCATCTTCTGCTTTGACTAAAGGGTTGTATTATTCCATTGTGGACACTGTTTTATTAAAGCCCATTTCTGCAAGGAAAAGACAACAAAATGGTTGGAATGCTAGGAATGTGATAGTAGGTCAAAATGATGAGATACCTAAAGTCAAAAGTATATTAAATTCATATGTCATAATTATGACATGGTTATAATAAGTGAGAAGTCAGAATTTCCGGCATTAAATAAAACTGACTTCTGAATGTTTGAGAATTCAATGCAAAAGCAAAATGTATATTTAATATTTTATTTTGTTTTTTAAAGATCTTTCATGAGGTGTCTCACCAACATAGTCAGTTTGTTTATGTATTTACAATTGTAAGTACCACCTCTATCTTCTTTCTGCAATGCACTGCAGGGGAAAACTCAGAAATCAAGCATTTTGTGTTATGCATACTGACTGTTTTTCGTAAAGTTAATATTGTCACTTTTTCACTGTGACAAATTACATACTCGTATGCTTATTATAAAGTATGAATTTTTTTGTCCCAACCTTTTATCTAATGATTTTGATATAGAGATATATACATTTTCGAGGTCAAATGACTTGACTTGACTTGCCACACGTGACATTTTGGCGGAAATGGGCTTCCATGCAGTTTTTGCACGTTTATGTCATTAGATGGTTTTCAGTGCAGCTGGAGAAGAAAGAAACAAACCAAACAAAGCAGCTGAAAGGGCGGTTTAAATCATGGAAGCACCTGCTCAATATCACTTTTTAGTTCGGCGGAAAGCAGAAGGCGGGTGTTCACACACCTGGATTATTAATTCGCAGATGCTATGTGACGCAATGCCTCGTGTCCCAGTCGTACATCTTCGCCTTTTTCCGTAACTTCTCGCGCCTCTTTAACGAGAGACGCTTGTGTCACGTCAGCAGCAGCAGCAGTCGGTCCGGCGGAGCTGAGGACGGGAGTGATGATGGCGACCGTCAAACCGATTCTTTAACAGGCAATTTGATTGGGAAAAATACATCTTCCGCCGACGAAGCCATTTCTACAATGGACGGACACGCTTTCCCCGAGCAGGAGCAGCTCTTGCAGTTTCTGAGGAGGCTAAAGGAGGTTTTCGACGTGTGTGACGAGGATGCTGACGGCTTCATCCGGGTGGAGCACTTGGTGGACCTCGGTCTTCAGTTTGGTCAAGGAGACGAGGTGAGAGGCTGGGAAGAACCTGTTGTCCGTTAGACAGCTCCTTTACACGCGTATTCTGTGTTTATTACCAATTTGTAGTCGACCAACATTTTCATAAAGGTGTTTAATAACAAGTGGCGACTGACAGACCTCAGGAGCCCCTGACAACAACAGGCATCCTGTCCTACGGTTGGAAATGGCACAGGTGTGCTAGAGGTGCTAGCATCTAATGACTCATTACCAAGACATTAGCTAGTAGCATATTTGCGGGATTGGTGTGCCGCTATATGACAGATATGACAGTTCACTGCAACCGACCTGTCATGTTTGCTATCTCTTAATTGTGTCTCTCTCTCGATATGTCGGAAGCATTTCTGTGTGTTTTCTATGTTATAGAAATGGCTCCCAGCTTACTAACACCAGAAAAGCTATGATGAAGTATGGGGGTTAACATGCCCATCAAGCTTACATCTGAATGGAAAATCAGTTTTGAATGAACTTGGGACAAACAACACTGGTATTGGCATTCATTTCTTGAAGCAGGAATATTCCTATTATAAAAGCCTAGCTCTGGTTTATACTTTGCAGTGTTAAAGGTTAAACTGGTCAAATGTTGCTATTGTGACATCAAACTTCCAGCACATCTACAGTACAGATTATTTACAGAAAGAAATCTAAGTGACCTACAATATAAGTGGTAAATAATTGGTTTTTGGTGTTAGCTCCTCATAATCTACGAGAGCAAGAGCTTTTCTTTGGTGCTACCAATTTTTGCACCTGTTCAACAATCATACATAAACAGTGCTATCTATCACTTTTATATTTCTGGTTGGATTTGGCAATCGTGGGCAATCTTTAAACAAGATGACCTAAAGGTAACAATTTATTTTTATATGATTTTTGCATAATTGGATGAAGTAGTCTAATTTGTATTAGTACAATATTGGAATGTAGCTTGTAGAACCTAACATTGCTGAAAAGGTGTGTAGGCCAAGTAGTTCATTTAGGGTAGTGGTTCCCAGCATTATTCTGCTTGTGACCACTTCATATAAAGCAATATCCCCTTGTTGCCAATAGCATGTTTCTAAATTATGAACATTTCAGTCAAAGCGTGATTTTCTCTTCTCAGATTGTTCATTTGATCGTTTTAGAGAACTCACTTTCTGACTCCTCAGTGTTACATACCAACGAATAAACAGCATTTTGTGTAGCAGAATGTCGTTTTTTAAAACATATTTCCTACTTGGGTCATCATCTTGTGACGCAGGTTGATTCATCTGCCATTCTCTTGGGGGGGTCCGGACTCGTGTTTGGAAACCTCTGATTTTGAGTGCCTGCCTGCTGGATGTGCATTTCTCCAGACACCACATCAGTGTGACTCTGCAGCAACCCAAGCCAAGCTACCATGCTGTATTTCCACATTGCTACGCTCACCTTTGATTGAATGCCACTTTCTGGGCTTCAGCACCAGCAGCGCAAATGTCCTGGTACTGAACCTGGGGCATGGCGTCATTTTAGATTCTTAATATTAAGCACGCAGTTTACAGAGTCGAATGTGCACTATGTTGAGTGCAGGCGCAGTCAGGTGTGACCACCTGAAAAGAGGTTGTGGGTGCAGATTAGAGACTCCAGATATTTATATGTGGTATCTAATGTGTTCTTTTGGCAGGGTGCAGCATAGACTTTATATAAAGTGAAGCCAAAACATCTCGATTGCCCCCTGGTGGAAAAATTGTCAAATACACTTTTCCCAGAGATGGTTTCTGTCATTTTAGGTAGTTCTTATCACACTGGTGTTTGTTCAAGAATTAATTTGTCTGTTAAGTTTGTTTATAATGAGTTATTTGATGCTAAAAATGTGGGTGTGATGTCATGATTGACAACTTGTGGTGTGCTCGCGATTGGTTTGGGCGGGTGCATGGGTGGGATCTCGGTACCTCGGTACTCGACTATGGATCACTACTGCGCAGACTGGCAACAAATGATGTCCCCAGCACAAGATGACAGCACCTGTTTCCAGGATTTTTGTGCTTCATTTTTGTACAGTATGAGGAAGTGGAGACGCCTCGTCCATCTTTATAAACAGTGTATAAGGTGCAGCAGCTAGTGCCAGCCTTAGGTTCAGTACCATGGATAGCGCACTGCCTGTCCCAAGGCTCAGCACCATCAACTGTATATAAAGATAGACACATGGCAGCTCCCCAACAGTGAAGCCAAAACATCTGGATCACCCCCTGGTGGTATAGATCATAAGTATAAGCCTCCATGTTAGCAGATGGGACATGGGCCAAACTGAAAAGTCAAAGTACAGTTTCTGACATTTCAGGTAGTTCTTTCGTTTTCAGCTTTGGTTTGGTTTTAATTAGTTATCTGATGCTATAAAAAGGGGATGAGATGTCATGATTGACAACCGAGTGTGCTCACGATTGGTTTGGGCCGGCGTATGGGCAATGCCTTGAAACTGCGGATCGCTACTGTGCAGACTGTGGCAACAAATGACATCACCAGCGCAAGATGGCAGCGCCCGTATCCGGGATTATTTGGCTTCCTTTTTGAACAGTATACATATACAGTCTATGGTGTTCAGCAGCTAATACAAGCCTTAGGTTCAGCACCCACCAGCAGTGCCAGGGCTCTCTCTATGGTACTGAACCCGGGGCTAGCAGGGGTGCTCAGGATTCCTCATTTGATTGCTTACCCCATGATTCTGCAGCTTGCCATCCCATCATACTATCATATGTTAAGATTTGTGGCCAAACACTGTATCTATCTTTATTAGTTTCAAAGCTCTAGCTGGCTGGTGTGTGTGGAGCTGCTTCCAAACATGCTTTCACAGTGTCTCTGCTGAGTCTATCAGTCTGTTCCAGGCCATGGATTGTCTCGTGGAAGTCTCTTTGTAATGGAATGTAGATACAAATGGATAATTAAAGTGTGAATGATGCCCTAAGATGGTTTGGACTTGGTCTGATCCCACTGTGTGTGTTTCAGTATGCTATGGAATAGAACAGAGATGTTGTTAGACTGAGTAATTCATTACAATGAACAGCATAATGCAAGTATCTTCTGGTCAAAGTTACCTTATTGTCATATGGAGAAGCTCTGACAGCCAACGTTTTAGAGGATGCTGTTTCTGCCAACACTGAAGTTTTAGGAATGCATGGCTGTCAGCCTAATCTAAAACATTGGAATCATCCATAAATGCACCAGTTTGCAATATGCTTTTTGTAACTGCATTACCACACAGAAACATAATAAAGCTGTCTGAATTTAAGCAGGCTTTAAGCTTTTCATGCCCAGCTGAAAAGATTAAAGCCAGTGGCTGCCTGGAAGAATTGGAAATCAATCTTAAAAATAGGCATTGAAAAATATAAAGCAATCATGTAAAGTATGTGTTGTAGCACAGTGTTTGTAGTTCATTTGCTTAAACATACAATTCAGTACTTTATGTAATGGTTTCAGATGGGGGATAGTCTTGCTTTTACATTCAAGAACTACCACCTAGTTCATTGTTATACCTGTGTGTGTTAGAATAACTGTGTCTGGTCACACCAGGTTATTTAGAGCCTGCTGTGTAAAATATGAGCTGTGAAGAAGTGAAAATCAGTGGAGAAGTCAGTAGCAGAGGAGGTAGGTTAAATCCTGGATGCGCTGAGTATCACAGATAAATGATATCTAACAGTGAGGGTAGATTTTCCTTTAAGCTGTCATGGCGGCCGAGCACCCTGAACGCATCACTAAAAATAACTCGTACTAAGACGAAGCTACTTCTTCATCTTCCTCCTCCCCTCTCGCGGCTCCCTCTCATCTCTGTGTTCTTTGTCACCATGGCGATGAGAGCTTTACGAGGAGTCTATGAGCGGATTGGTCGGTTACTAAATAATGAAATGTTCCGCCCAGCTGCTGAAGACAGCCTATGAGACGTTGCTCCCTGCACCAATCCTTTATTTACATTCAGTTCATTCTCCAATGACACGTCCAAAAACATCGGTTTCTATGGTGATTCCAGATTGCTTCATACAGTATGAAATAACATTTTTATTTATATATATCATGTTTGTCTTGGAACCACACTGCTGTTTCTATACTGCATGCATGGACAAGTAGACACAAGGGATTATTACACTATAAATGCAATATGTATTAAGGCACATACATTTTAAGCAAATGTATATTTCTGTATTTCTTCTGAATTATTTGTACTGGGAAAACATTGTTTTAATTTTTGCCCTACAATTTGTGAATTCTTATATGAAACAACTGCTCTTCTGTTATTACCTCACCACATAATTGTACATTTATAAATGTGTTTCTTTTAACCTTCAGGCAGTGATTGGTTTCATTGTGTAGTAATACAGTTTTGACCTCCGCCACTGCTTTTAATGAACGTAGAATTGAAACCGTTAGTCGATTCATGGAATAATGGATTAGATGATTGACAGAAAGTTAACCAGCAACTATTTTGATAATTAATAAAGCCATTTTAAAGAAGAAACATTCAGTTTTCTCTAGTTCTAGCTTCTCTAATGTGAGGATCTTCTGCTTCTCTCTGTTTTAAATATATTGCAAACCAAATATCTTTAGGCTTTGGGCTGTTGGGACAACACAAGACACTTGTCACTGTTTTCTGACATTTGACCGAACAAACTTATATTGATTAACTGAGAAAATAATTGGCAGATGAATTGATAATGAAAATAATCATTAGTTACAGCCCTACATTAAAGATCGCTATCCGGCAGTTAACTGGCAGTTAAGTGGCAGATTGCTTACAGTCATTGACATTTTCAAGTGGACCGTGGACATGCATTATACACATGTGTACATCTAATTATTATTAGTAGAATATTCATTTTAATGCACCATAAAAATATCAGATTTTATCTGAATTAAAATACAAACACAAACACGGTTAGAATTACCGATAGTGACCCACTTGTAAGAGCTTCAGATGTATAACCATGTTGTAATAAGCGATTAGCTGACACTGGTTTCTGCCTGCCTGACGTTAAAGAGTCTGTAGGCGTTTGATGTTAAATGGATGACACAGAGCGGTATGAAGTTCAGGCACAGCATGTTGACATTTACATTTAAGCCTGCGTGATGGTGTGACACTGAGCTCTGGGATGTGCAGCTGTGTGTGTAAGATAACATTTGTCAGACAGCATGCGGTTCAGTAGATGCCGGTGGTTGCTCCACAGTATACACTCGGCTCTCTATAGTTATATAGTTCATTTTTATCTGTTCATCCAGATTCGGCAAACCCTCTCCCACCAAAGCTAATTTCAAGATCAAAGCGTGTCAGATGGCATTCACATGACTGTGAATGAGTGTGACTGTCAGAGTCGGAGTCATAATCCTCCAATGTGTGACTGTAGAGTTTTTTCAGCCAAAGCAAATGTGTAAAGTCAAGTTTGTGTGAAGGGTAGTTGATAAAGGGGCAGAAATAGTCTGCATGGCATTGTCAGCAGCGGTCATCTTACTTTAACTGAATATAGAGTTCTGCAGGGTATTTACGTAGGCCAACCTGGAAGTTAGCATCGCCCTGGTTCCCTCCATTAAAAGGCCAATGGGATTTTTCCATTGGATTTTGGATTTCATTAGGTTATAAACGAACTACCCCACAGTCACATGACTTCAGAGTCTCCACCACTAAGCTTTCAAATGTTAATTTGATATCACGATTACCTCTTCTACAAAAGCCTTTGGGAAAGTCTTAGTTAGTTTGTGTGGTGACAAAATGTCTCTCTATTATATTTCTTATGATTTAATATGCTTTGCTATAATAACTGTACATGAATGTCTGATAATGTTTACTCTGCACTTAGATCTCTAGTGCTTTCTTTCTGTCAGTGTCATCTCTCTCGTAAAAGAAAGCATCAGGTTGATTAGAAAACTGGAGACAACTTGCTTTGGAAACTAAGAACAGTCCGACCTGTGTTCTTATCCCAGGGTGAGAACACTGAGACAGATGGACGAAAGTGGGATAGAGTTGACTTGATATGTTTTCCTTTGCTGCTACGTGTTTATGAAGTTATAAGTATGTGACTACATCGGCCCTTCGGGGTCAGATGCTTCATATGCTCAT
>JAVQJL010086366.1:0-44746 GCA_036024295.1 Nannoperca obscura
AAAAATAATTTTCCCCCCCGCCCCCCCCCTAACCACAACAAAAAACACCCCCCCCCCCCCCCCCCCCCCACTTCAAGTGCTGATTTCAGACTGAAAGGAGTTGTGATCGCCAGCATGGATGTGGCAGTGTGTTGGCCTGCCCTGCCTAGTGTGATAGCTCTGTTTGTGGCTGTCATGTATGAAGGGCCATTAGTGTGTATCAGGTCAATTGCTACATCCCTTATTGATGGAGCTCTTGACTGGAAATAAATTGATATAAAGGCCTGCACTGTGGAAATGTGTTAATGGCTTATTAAAGAACTGTATATCTGCCCCCACGAGGTGGCGGGGCCACGCACGCCTACGGGGCTCCGCAATGCAACATAAGAGGGCCACAGACCCTGTATGACTTACATTAATATCTATCTATATCTGTCTATATATAAGTATACTACATATCTATGTATGTATGTGTATATGTGTGTGTATGTGTATGTATAATATATATGTATATGTGTGTATATATGCATGTACAGCTATTATGATGATACATATAAATATGTGTGTGTGTGTCATCATAATAGCTGTGGTGAAAAATAAGCACATAACGATACCTGTAAGCCTTGTCAGGCCTCACATAGTCATATGACCAGAACAACTGCTACATGCTCTGTCTGACTGAGTGACACACTACCAGGTAGAAACTGGGTTTTAAAATGAACAGCCAAACCTTCACTCCACATTGGATTCATCATGCAAGTTCTTTGTTTTCCGTTCAGGCATATTTTTGGCTGTTTATTTTGTGTCTACTTACAGAATTGCAGCTTTGTCTGGTTTCAGAGCATGACAGAAAGTGAAAGAGGATGTGGCGCTGGAAATTGTTTTCTCTCCGCTTTAAAAAGCAGAAGCTGAAAGCTGAACAATCAGCTGGAAAAAGTGGCCTGTCTGCTGTATGTGTTTGTGTGGATGTCTGTGTGTGTGTGTGAGAGAGAGAGATAAAGGGAGAGAAAAAGAGAGAGAGACACACACACAGAGAAGGCAAGACATATGTGAGGTAATGCCTCATATGGTTTTTTCTGTACGTCTGGCTTTGTGAAGAGACAAACAGCTGGACCTGGGTTGAAAGGACAAACAGCGAGTCAAAGGCAAAGAAGGTTGAAAAATGTTCATGCTCTGAGGCTAAACACGGGTTGGTGGTCGATGCCTTTTGACCAGATGATGTGATATTGTGCAGGCTTGGGTGAATCTTGCTTTATACTTTGCATGCTTGCATCATGCTGACTCAGCACTCAGAGAAAGGGACAGTCTTTAAGCGCACTAATGGCAGTTCCATGCTCCTCTAAAGACAGCTTTCCATCACTCCTTCCTCACTGATGTAACATGATGTGATAAAACTGACACATTGTTAAGAACATCAAGAGCGCAAGGGGAAAATGTTTTATTTTTTTTAATGTATCTGCATTTTATTCTATTTCTATCTCTGTTTTTCAAACAGAGATCCATCTATGCCCCCGTTTTCAGTAATCTGCCCTTTGACACTGTTGGAATTAGCAACTGTGCTGGAAAATGCACAAGCAAACACCCACAGCTTCACCCACCTTCTCTCGCACTCCCGTCAACCTGTGCATTGATTCCTCTCTGCATTTTCACAGTTTGGGCAGAGTTAAAAAGGGATGACTCATTTTGCCGTGTCCATTGTTTTCCTCATGCACCGGCGGTATATACTGAGATTGGTGTCCTTCAGACCACCTCTGCACAGCTCTTGAACTGGAAGCACCAGGCTCAGTGAGTTGTGCACAGCAGCTTTTGGCTCTCTTCTCCACTATCAGTGAACTGGGCTTCTGTCTCACCCAGATCTTTTTCTTGGCTGGTGCTCATCTCCTACAACTATATTTCCGTGTAGAATCAGGTAATGCTTGGAATAATAATATGTTTAAGATTATTAGTTTCTCTTATTATTATATATATAGATATATATCTATATATATATATATATATATATATATATATATATATATGTTATAATAGATTATTAAGGTAAAGTATAAAGCGTTCATAGGGTACAAGGGTATGCTTCCATATTTCTACACTCTCCTTGTGCTTTCGTATCAGATTGAAGTCATTCCTTCCTCTGCTGGCCCTTGAGTTGCTGACCTTCTTTGAGTGTAAATTAGCAATGAAAGGCATTGATGAGTTGCTAGGCAACCGGGCTGCTCTATTAACCTCTTGGTACATTTCTCTTTACATCTGAAATTAATGAATTACAGCAGGAATGCTGGATGAACACATAAACATACTACTGTATATATACAGCCTGTGATAAGAGTACTTTATGTTTGTTATGTCGCTAAAAGTTGATGTAATATATAATCTACCTTCACTCATATCAGTGAGCGTCAACAAAATACAAAAAATACTGTTCAGTACCATAACATATAATTCAACAGCACCAGAAACTACAAACTAATGACTCCAAGATGACCATAAAGTCAAAAACACCACTCTTCTGGTTTTACTATGCATGTAGGTGCACAGCTATGCAGCGAGCTAAACACAGATCCAATAAAGGTTGATGATACAGAGTTGGCCTTTTGACATTTTTACTGGAGACAACTGTGAACCTGTGAAACAGTATTGAACAACAAAATCAATAATGGTGATTTCAAATCAGAAAAATATGAGATACCGTAAACAGGAGTTAGACAAACAGTACTGTAGAAAAGAATTAGTACAGTGACAATGTATCAGAGTGTAAGGCTAGTAAGCTGTCAGATTAGTTGCATTGTGCTTCAGTCCAGAAACATCTAGTAAATATACACATAGAGTCTACAAGAGCAAAAAGAAAAAGAGTAAAATACATGACATGAGCTCACAATCTTGTATTATTGAATAGCTTGGTTGGCAGTAAACTGATCACAGAAAAACAAATTTTATGAAATTGCAAATCAACAATGACAAAACAGCTAGAATAAATAATGCTCCAACAATGGAGTAGAAAAATGTTGCTTGTCAATACTTGGTCGGTCACAGATCTGACAAAATGTCAGGTTAACAACAACTGCTATGGAACTGTGCCAGTAGTGGTTGCTACTAGCAACAGGATGTTCAACTGAAACCAGTTGTTGGTGATAGAGTAAGCTCTAAAAGTGATGGGCGCTGATGTGCTACTAATTTAAACCAAATATGTTTAACCTCTTACAAGGTTTATCAGTCTCTCAGACAAAGCTGCTTTGGCTGGAATCACAATAATGTGTTTCTCTCACAGGCAACGTGATATGATTATTTTTATTGGATCTGTTTATTAGTGTATCTCAGGAAGAGGCAACTCCCCATGTGCACAGTGTTAGTGGATCAGTCCCTAAATTTGTCTTTTTCCCTTGGCAAAAAAATCAGTTTGTACAATAAGTGTATAATTAAGACCCTCGGCCTTGCTGTGACAAAGAAGTGTTTTTCATGTCTTCTTGCACAGATTCTCACCTACTGTAGCACTGCATTTGCCATGTGGTGCAATTAATATATTTGCTGCGACTGCTGCAGTACTAACACTTTCAGATGATAATACCACCGCAGTAGAGCAGGTTAGCTGCTAAATAACCTAAGATACAGCCGCACTTTAAAGCAGCAAAGTATGTATATTGTAGATTCTGCTGTCCTCGACTTCAGCTGAGCAATCTTTTAAACCTTATACAGAACTGCTTATTAGCTGTTACTATATATTATACTCATAAAGACTAAACAATTACTTATTTTTGTGTACATTTTTAAAAAGCCCCATGTTTCATTGTCAATGTTCATTATACTGTGTCTGACAGTGGATATTCTGACTTGTTAAACACAGGTTTAAGTAATAAAAACATTACCACTGATAGCATTTATGTGTACAACTGAAAAATGTAGATGCTGCAGGAAAATAATGTCTTTGTCCCTAAATGTAACAGAGCCATCATTAATGTTAGTTAATATGTTATTAGTTATTAGTTGGCTAAGCTTCTTCTGGAAAGAAACAACAAAACACTTATCTCAGCAGGCTTCTCTCTTCTCATGACAAGTAAACGGATCAGGGCACATTAGCACTCTATTCACTCTTTTATTTAATCTTGAACATTTACTTTGCTTACTACAATTTCCTAAAGGTTCATGGCCAGTTACCATGTATTTTGCACTGGCCCTTGTGATGTCGGAATATGGGCTTTGATGTGTTTAGCAATATGCAGGGATTCCCCATATCGAGGTTCCCTTCTGTTTGCATGACCTTGTAATCTGGGTAAGACTGGGACAGCAGCAGCTGAAGCCAGACAAAAGGCCCTCATATACAGCATGTTAGATAAAGTCATCTGACTGTTCCTCTCTTGCAAAATGTGGTTAAAATGTCTTTGCAATTAAAATAAAAACTAGTCATTCCGACATCCTGCTTGCGAATATACCTGTTATCATATTTAACAAAGCTTTTTTTATTCATCACCTGAGTTTGAATATCTGCTGTACCTCTTCTGAACTCCATTAGCCTGGCAAATCATGTCAGAATCTCCCTCTGTTTTTGACATTATCATTTAATTAATGTGTGGAGAATATGCAAAAAGGGCGTAAAATTTTGGTAGGTCTTGTTTTCTTTTACCTGCTCATAATTTCACTGTTATCTGTCACAGACAGGGTGAATAAAATAAAATGCTGGATGCGGCTATGCCTAGCTCCCCTGAAGAAAGGTCATTGCTGATGAATTTCAATTACTTGTACACCAGAAATTGTTGATTGTAATCTGGGTTCAAACGTAGTCTACTGCGATTTGATTGACATCAATATTGCGCACTCTGTTTGTGAAGGATAGCATGCAGATGGAGCTGGTTAGGGTGTAGGCACTTCTCAGGAGGCATTTCTGAAATCAATAGAATGCAGCGTTATGATAGTGTTTTGCTAGCAGCTACTCTCTGCCACTCTCTGGTGAAAAACTGTATGAAATGTATGTATATGTATTTTGTGTTTGCTGCTTATTTTTCTTGAAAGTGAGAAAAATCTCTTCTTCCCATATGCCACAATGTTATGTTTGCTCACTGATGACAATCAAACTATTATGCAGTTGGCTGTTTTTCTTTTATCTCCCCCATGTTTGAACAGATCAGCTGCATTTGCATTATGATATGTGTGTGTGTGTGTGTGTGTGTGTGTGTGTGCATGACACCTTTTGTCCTTCAGATGCCCTGTCAATTCAAACAGACATCTAAAGGGAAGGGGAGATGAAAGCTATGGAAGAAGGCTTGACATACTTTCTCCTTTCATCCACTGCAAACATGTAGTAAAACTTTCAGTGGTATAATTATCACCTTGCTGCAGTGTTACAATACTGTTAAGTCCCTCCTGCACAGTAAGCCTGTATAGTGGAGCAGTGCAGAGCTGGCGTTGCTGTTGTCCATAATGAGTCTAGTAAATCAGCCAGGATGCTCACGGATGCAGCACGTTAAATTACAATAAGTCCTTTGTACAGGAAGTGACAAAGGAGCCACTTGCAGTGATTGAACAACTTCTGGTAAACAGCACAGGCAGAGGGAAATGACAAAAACACAGTCGAAAGGATGGTCATATTTAGCTCTGATGAGTCTTCGGACCTGGAGAAGAAATGCCAATAGCAGATGGAGGAAGAGAGGAGTGCCCTGTAGAATTCCTACTGCATGTGATTGTCCGGTGGACTGTCTTTAAATGCTGCTGACAGCTGACTAGGAGTTTCATTCACTACGTGTGTTAGCGTACAGCACAGATATATTTATTATTATAAATTATTATTTATTATATATTATTTCTCTGGGTAGAAGAATGACTATGTCTTCCATTGTTAAATGCCAAAACCTAATCCTAAGCCATGCTTGAGCAGGAGTTGTCACTGCAGGAGGAAATTGTTTATTTGAATTAATGGAGCTTTGTGTTGTGTTCCCCCCCCAGCCCTCAACAGCTGTTCTGACCCCAATTCCCCCCTGCTTGCTCTTGCAACACACCCACACACTCCAGCCTAGTATGTCAAAGCAGCCACTCTGCAGTGGGACTTTTATTTTTCCATTTTGAAGGACATCGAGTACCACACTGCACTTTTTATACACACTCTACACTCTCCATAATTAAGCAAATGCCCAACAAAAGCCTTTGTTGTCCTTGGAGAGATGTGAGTAATGCTTTTACTTTGGGCATGGTTTTTACATTTAAGAATAAAGCCTTCATCTATGTTTGTATGTTGTGTTGGATTTTGTATTCCATCTCTAAAGAGTGTTAACACAAATGTTGGTCGAGAATGGGAGAAGCGTGCAGGGAAGCTGGGATGTGATCACTGAAGTGTTGTTGGTTGTGGCAAAAGTTGTCTTCCAGGCAGTCTTCAGGAACCAGGCCTTAGAGCGCCCCACAGAGAGTGGTAATGACAGGGACTGAAGGCAGAGCCAAGGCAGGTCTTCCTTTAAACACTGATGTGGTTCTGCTGCCGAAACTGCTGCTTTTGTAGCTGCTGGTTGAAGGCTTACAAGGTTTTTTTCTGCTCCACAGGGAGCTGTAAAGTCAACCACATGAAGAGATAACACAACAGAGCACCAAAATAGCTTAACGGCGCTTCACTCAGCTATCCAACTCATTATAGGTGCTTCCTCCATTTGATACGGATTTCAGATTCTTTCTGAAGCTGTGTGGGAGAGTGTATGTGTGCACTTGGGATCTTCGTAGATCTACATAGGCTAGTGTAATAAGGTGATCTATTTTAAGGTTGCAATACATGTCAGAATTCATACAAACACAAATTGGTTACAAAGCCAGCCAAAAAAGTGGTTGAAAGTTGATGCTTCTTTTCCAAAAGACAGAGGAAGAGACTCTGTGCATTGAGATGGTGGTCCAGACGAAACCAGTCTGGAGAGGATTGAAACACTCATCTTTCCACAAGTTGTTCCTTTTTACAATAATGTAGCAAATTGAGTTCCAAATCCCCTTTAAACATCAATTTTCATACCATACAACTCCTGAGGATCAAGTTGCCAATACAATGTGTTGATTGTTTTCGGCTTACTGCATCTCCACTGTGCTGAGAATAACAATCTTGCCATAGACAAAGCGACAGCATGAGAAATGACACTGATCGTAGGTGACGCATACACCTCCTCATGACCTTTAGCAACAAAAGCCCGTCCTTGCTAGGGGAGATGAGTTCAGTTTAACGTGGTGGCCAGGGCTTTTTGGTGAAACTGGGTCCGCTTGTATTGAGGCCTGGATATCAGTGTGGCTTTCTTACGCATCCTCATCAGATTCACCTCCCCTCCTGCTGTTCAGTTGTCTCCCAGGGAATCCTAACTCCCCCTCTTCTCAGTAGAGGAGTGAGGCCAAACCTAAAAATAGGAACCGTTGTTCTCCCTGTTCTTCCCTTGCATGCCAGCTGTCTCCTTCCTTCCTGAAGAGACCCCCAGTTTTGCACCAGTGTGTTTTCTCTACTGATCCATCACTAGTATCAAATCCACAGGCTGGACCTGATTCTCCTCACTGCAGTCCTGCCAGTCAGGCTTTCTGGGGAAACACAAAGGTCACCTTCACCTCAAGCTCTTCTGCAAAGTGGGTACATTGAACCACTCTGCTTCTGTGTCCTCCACCCTCCCTTCACTGTGCATTTACAGAAACACACCCACTTTCTCCTGTGTCCTACATTTGCTTCCACTACTGAGAGAAAAAGCTAATGAAGCTGTTATTCATATCCGCATCATTCAGCAGAGCTCCACTCCCAGCCTTTTCTAGTTATTGCTAGTCTGCCTAAGAAGTATCCTTTAAGCAAAAGTTGCAGTTACACGTCACAAAAATACATTATTTAAATGCAGAATGGCCCTTGGCAGTGTTAACTCTATTATTATATATTACATATTTGGTTCATTATTACTGATGTGTTAATGTGTAAGCAGCATTTTAGTGTTGTAGCCGGTCAAAGTGGACATACTTTGAACTTTTTAATATTATTGAGTATCATATTTTATTTTTTATTGTAAATATTATTATGAAATACATGTATAAGAGTAAAAATTGTCCCTCACAAATGCAGTGGGGTAGCAGTTTAAAGTAATATAACGTGTAATAAAGTACCTCAAAATTGTACTTAACTGCAGAACTGGAGCATATATACTCACTAACTGGCTATATGATAACATTTGAGATGTAATGTAAAACATTACCTCAAGACATGGTCCAAGTATGCTTAACCAATTAAGTGCAATTGAGAATGATTATCTAATAAAAAAGGAGAGGGAAGGAGCTGCGTAAGAAGGCTCATCCTTCTGCAGATCAAAGATAATCGGGTGCAGATAGCACACCAGAGTTGTTTTTATTTTTCACTGGCACTGGAACAGTCCATGAGTTGGTTTGCCAGCCTCTTGACGAGACAGAAGGAGCCCAGCCAAGGATCAGGCTCACTGGGATTATTTATAGAGTTGAGTGGGCTTCACGGACGCAGGCGTGGAATGTGTCAGAGAGAAAATGCATCATTGATCAAAAGCCTGCTCAGCAATGTAGTCTTATTTAGTCAGGGGTTTGGAAAAGCAATAGCCTTTACCAAAGGCTCCATGTGTACTGTGCTATAGTAAGCTTGCCTGCTCTTCCACCCACACAGAGTCCTGTACACCTACACAGGTGACTGGACTTCACTGAATGCTTGCCAATTTTAGCCTCCTTGTCTTTCTCTCCTCCAGCATCTAAATAGCTTCTCAGCTCTGGATGTTTTAAAATACATACATGGTGGGCGTTTGGAGAGTGTGTGTGCTGCGCATGGAGGCAGGTGTGTACCTTTACAATAATATGTGGGTTTTCCAATAAAGTGTGTGTGTGTGTGTGTGTAGCTAAGTGTACTTGAGGAGGTGCGGAAGGAAAAATATAACCTTTTTTAGGATTGTGTCAAGAGAATTGTTGGCATCAATTATGAATCAGATGGTTTGTCGCCGTTGTCGAGGTGGGGTGAGTAGAAGGAGGGGGTGGCACAAGGTGAGGTGTAGGGAGGGCGGAGGAGGGGAGATGAGTGTAGCAGTGGTGTCCTGTACTGCTGCAGCAGTACAGCTCTCTGGTGGCAGGCAGGGGCACTTCTCTCTCCTCGCCATTCGCTGCAATGCAGACGGCAGTCAAGGTTATGGCTGTGTGGCCACATTGACAGACTGAAATATGGAGGATGCTGGGGCAGGCAGTCCAAGAGACAACGATTAAGCTTCGGGAAACTTGTGGCCTCATTATCCTGTAATACTTTTATTTATAGCCATAGGACCTTCATGTTCAGGCTGGCAAATCCCATATTAACTCCTTCAACAGCAGCTGATAACATCTCTCTTATTTTCCTCTTTGTTGCAGAGTTGCCTGTAATCTTTCGACAGGTTGTCATTTCATACGATTATTGTGTCTGAGGTGGAGGGTGAATGCTGCAGAGACGTGTGGCACAGGAGTGGCAGGGTGACATTTGTTGTTAATCAGCCTCCTTATCCTCAGCTTCCACTGTCTCAGTCTCAACCACACTGCAACACTGAGGACTGCAGGCTGTATACGGCCAGTGCTTCGGAGAGGTCCTGTGCAAAGTTTCACTGGATCAGAGAAGGGCCACATCTGGTGGCGTTGCCACTGCAACATTCTAACTTCCTGTTCAAAGAGAGCTGTAGTCTTGCATAGACGCTCAGAGACGAAACAGATGAGGATGGTCAAATTCCCACATCCTGTTTGTGTGTGTGTGTGTGTGTGTGTGTGTGCGTGTGTGTCTGTACCCAAAAGAATTCCTCTGGCTTCCCCTTTTGTTACGCCCGAGGCTCAGGCAGACGTTTCATTGTGAGCGGGTTCAAAACAGCTGCCTCTGTCAGATGTTATTGAGGAAGCGATAGATCATTTCCCACAGGGTAGAAACATTTAGCACACCACCAGTCAGACCTTAATTGTTACCCACTATCAATCTCATCTCTTTATCGGTGCAGTATGAAGGGATATATGTTGAGAAAGAGACAGAGGGGGTAAGATAGGAAAAAAGAAATTAATACAGGAACCAAGGGATGCAAACATTGAGCGACAGACAGAAAGACAAAGCTAACAATAGTGAGCGAGTGAAAGGACAACCAAAGGATAGAACTGCTGACGAGACCCAGGTATCAATGCACCAATGTCATCTATTATCCTTTCATTGGACATCATCGGGAGTTTAGCAAACACAGCCAACATCCAACGCCTGTGGCTGAAAACCATTCAAGGGAATGAGAAAACAGTGGTAATGAATGTAATGACAGGAATGCTTTGAGATCCAACACCATTGTTATATTAAAGCAATGCAGACCGTAGGGGGGTATTAACCATTGTTAGATCTGATAGAAGTCGATGAGTGCCTCCAGTAGCGATAGCTGTGAGGGACTTGCCACACAGCTATCAGTTTTTTAGCATAAGGCTCTTGTCACATAAAAACCCTGCAACTCCAATTTGATTGACTTTCATGATTGGAGGGAAACACAGTCATCCACATGGTGTGAAATTCTATCATTATTTGGCACACAGAAAAATGACCATTGCGTCATGTTTGACGTTCAAAATGCAGGGTCCTCAAACTAACATAACACTCGACCGACTCACCCAACGAAGTGCAGCAAGCGATAAGAGCATCCTATTCCTAACTGAGATGACATAGTTTCCGCTTGTTTGACCACATAGAATTAAGTTGTTTTTATAGTCTTTTTCATGCACAGGAAGTGACTAATCCAAGCCTAAAAAACCCAATAAACAATTTTCTAGACAGAATCTAAGCAAATACTTGCCATACCTCTCGTCCCTTTGGTGCCTTCAGTATTAAAACAAGTTAAGTTCTTTCAAAATGTTCAAACTATTTTGTGTCACCGTCACTTAAGAGATTAAAACACCAATTTGCAAATGTCTATAGTGCAGCTTTAAGTAGTGAAAACGTTGTATAGATGTAGATGTGTGGGTGGCCCTGGTGAGAACTGAACCCTGTTCCAGATTCTGTTCTGGGACACTCAGGCACTTAGTTGAATGGGTGCACAGAGCAGCTTGTACAGAGTTGGCATAGTCAATGGAGGAGATGTGAGATAGAAATCATGTATATGAGCTGATAAAACAACCTTCAAACATCCTCTGCTAAACCAGGGAAAACAGTGGAGAGTACATTCAACAGGAGATTGTAAGGGAATCCAGGGACAAACAACCCCTTTCCTGTGTCTCCTCCTCCCATATGCAAGGATTATTCTGTTATTATTTAACACAGCTTCTACAGAATTACCAGCATGACCTGACAGACATATAATCACTCAAAGTGAGTGGGAGCTGAGATTGACAGCAGACAGTCACCTTGCCTACAGAAGAGGACGACCACTGACTGATAAGACAGCAAGCTGACAGTGAGGAAATCTTGAAATGAATGTGACTTTACCCTGCAAGAGACTCTCTCTGGCCTCTCTCCACCATGCTTAGCAGCAAGCATGCACATGTGCACACATGGACACACAAACTCACCTGAACTGAGCTTACGAAATAGGTTCTGTAGGAAATAATTGGCCCCATTGGTGATACAGGAGGAAAGCACTTGGGGAGAATGCTTACGGTGTGATAGAAAAGCCACAGGAGAACCTGACATTGGTGTGTATGTGCAAGTGTGCATTCAGATGTGCACTCAGAAAGGTGTGATATGATTTATGACCAAACTTGTAGTATACTGAATACTGAATGTATTGAGTGGTTGGATGACCAATAGTGAAAATAAATAGACTCTTAAACACAAATGCTTTTTGATGAATTATCTAAGCTGACGGCAGCCCTTGGTGCTTATTTTTGCCACAGCTCGATAGCATTGACTTCCACTGTCTCTATGGGCCAGTAATTAGTGAGACTGTTTGGTGCTCTTTGGCTTGTTCAGAGTTCTATGGGGGATTTTCACATATTATCTGAGAACCGGGGCTTTACATTTGAGGCACAGCGAGCGTCTTGCACAATGGACCACCTGGATGAAAATGTAAATCCATTCGTGCACTGAGACAAACACGAGCATGTCAGCATCTCACATTCCCTCATAGACCTTCAATTATCTCGCCTATTCACACATTATGTTCATGTTCTGCGAAACTTGCACTAAAATGGTGCGATGAGTCGGACGATGTGCGTCTGAGACTACCGCAGTGAGAATTAAAGCAGTCGCCCACACGAAAGATTACAGTGACAGGCCCAACTTCTCTCTCCCCCTGACTCTCTTTTCCTCATCTGTCTGTCTTTATTTCCCATCCCTCCCTCGCCTCTCATATTTCCAGAATCTGTATTCAATTTTAAGATGCTTTATTAGCATGACAGATAACAGTGCCATGTTGTAACGGCAAAATGTTACTGACTTTGTCTTAATCTCTTCCATCTTTCTCTCTCTCTTTTCCCACTGAGAATTTCATTTTTTAAATTTGATTTAGTTTGCTTTACTTTCATTGCAGAGGTTACACAGCATTGCCAAAACATCTTAGCAAATGAAGTTAACATTAAGCTTGTTAAACTGGCTCCCTTTTTTTCTGTCAATCACTCCTTCTTCCTCTCGTTCTTGCATATACACAATCTTAGCATGCATCACGTTTACCTCTCTCTTTCGCTCTCTCTCTCTCTCTCTTTCTGGATGTATGAGGTTAAATTTGTGCTTAAACATGTCACATGACTGACAAAACATTTGTCTGTGTCAATTCAGCTTTAAACTGTACTTCTGTCGTCTTGTTACACTCCCCTGTCCTTTGACTATTTTGTTGTGCATGTCGACCAGATGTGTCGCCTGACTGTGTATCGGCTGAATAGCCTGAACAGCTAAATGGTCTCAGGGTGCTTCTGCCCCAGGTGAATATCTTGAATTGATCAGTTATCAGTTATAGCCTACCGGTGTAATATTGGGTTGCTGCTTAATCTTAGAAAGACCTACTATATGGCTAGCTAACTCACAACAATTCATAACACAGTCAAATAACAAGCGGTCTAACACATGAAGTTATGAAGTTGAATTGACAATGACAAGTGTTTTGTCAGGTGAGCAATCGACAGTCTGATTGTCAAAATAGTTTTGTCACAACTGAGGTACAGTTCAAAGTTGAATATGGACACAACATAGACACATGTTTTGTCACATGTTCAGTCCACAAAGACAGTGTGCATGTGATGTAATGTTGGCACAAATGGAACCCCATATGGATGCCTCTTTCCAGCCAGTTTTAGGGGGAAGAGTCTGTTAAAGGCTGAATGATGTCTGCCCTAAGCTCTGTGTGGCAGGATTCAGACGACAGTTTGTGTAACCATCTTTGATGTGGGAGGGAAGAGGCACTGTGGTGCCTCGGGGTAGTGGTGGGCAGCCTAGACTTGAGGAGGGGGTGGGTGGGGGTTGTTTTGATGATGACCTTCCACCTACCTCATCCAAGTAGACTGGGGCTTACTGAGCTGTGAAATCCTTCAAGGCAAAAGCCAGAGCGCTTTGATTCTTCACATCTAGTGCTTCAGTAGGAAACAGTGTTGGGCTTGCTCCAAAATATGCACAACTGTTACATCACCTGAACTTGTTCATTTAGTTTGTGTAGTAATTCAACATGCATGTTAAATTGGGGAAAACCTTGATCTACCTTGTTTGGTAAAGATTCAAGAAAAACAAATCACAATGATGTGTCATTTATATAAGGAAATTAATTTAAATATTAGTATAGATAATAATTCAACCTGGAGACAATTAATTCTTGCCCCATCCTTCATCCAGGCAGGCAACACTTACAAGGACCACAGCTACTGTGATGAAAATCATTAATCTGATAATTAGAGGGGAAGACATTTTTGGCTTGACTGTAGTATCATCACTGAGCTTGAAATAATAATTAGTTACACAAATTAACACTGGGCACATTGATGGTAACACCACTAAAACATAGTAAATGTCTCTTTGTGGTGTGTGTGTGTGTGTGTGTGTGTGTTTGATTTTTCAGTCTTTGACATGTGCGTTTCATGTGTAATGTGGCTTAAGCGTGACAAATTGTCTGTCGGGGTGTTCTGTATGTGTGTACACATTGATCTTATGATCCCCCAGCACACATGCAGGCAAACACAACACACGCACTCTGACTCACATCTTGGAGAGCACGTCATCAAGAGGGCTTTGCTCTGTTCTGTCTTCACTCCCCATTACCCACACTCCCCTGTTGCCTTCTTCACCGTTTCGCATTGCACACACACAAATGACATAGTAGCTCTGTGGGCGAGAGGAACTGAGCTGTGCCTGACTACTTTCTGCAGACCTTTTTTAGAGTTGAGATATGATAGGAGCAAAGAGTACCGGGTAGCCTCAACAAGATGTTGTATTCTTCAGTCTCTGTTGTTCATGCCACCACATAAGCAGTTAGAGAAAGAGTACATTTTAGTTTTGCTTGTGCTTTCTGACATAACAAGAGATCAAGCAGCGGAGGAAGCTCTTTGGGGGTTTTGTCAGGGTTCTTGTGTTGCACCCTCACAAACATACAGGCATTCACTTTGCTGCGTAATGTTGCATTCCAGGACACATGACAGTCTGGAGTACAGGACAACCAACAGATGTAAATTGGTTTTACAGATGGTTTAACCATATAATTCGATGTATAATGATTATAAAATTATACAAATATAGAAACTCTATGAGAATAGCTTTTCCATTGTGCCCTTCAGTATCATTTTAAAGAGTAATTGTTTTTGTATACTTCACTTAGTTGGGTAGCGCACTGAAACAGGCAACCTGAAAGCTCATGTTGCATTAATTGCCTCCCTGGAGTTAAGTTCCCTATGTCATACTGCTTATGGCACCCAGCGTTGGTGTGACAACAGTGATGGGAGGGAGTACGAGTGTGACATACCACTGCCCTTCAGAGGATGCTGAGGGACTTATCTCACAGCCTGCCCCATTCCCAACAGCTTCACCCTTCCATCAGGCAGTGTTTGACCCAGCCCGGAGGAGCCAGCATCACCACAGGAAAGGGGATGTGGGAGGTGTTGACGATTACCAAAATACCCTCCCATCACGGCAGCAACAGCAGCAAACCGCAGCAAACCGCAGCAACAGGCAGTCAAAACCAGAAGCACACACACACACATAAATAGAAATAATGACATTTCTACCAGAGACCCCAGGGGCTGTGAAAAATTGGTGAGGGAGTGCAACAGAAGTGTGGTCAATCAAGGGGAAACAACTGCTGCATATAGGAAAATACTAAGGCCAAATTTTTTTTTTTTTTAAGCTCAAAGTGTTTCAAGAATTTTTCAAGAAAGTATTGATAATGTTTTTTTTTGTTTATCTTTTTTGGACCTAGCCTTTGTTTTTATGCATACATCCAACACGGATATCATTGACCAAACAAGTGATACACCCTTTTCTTCTATGCCACCAGCCTTATAATATTGCATTTTAATTAAATAAATAAAAGTTTGAATAGTGTGTTAAATGATCCCTAACAGACACATTTTGAGCTACTTGGTTTTGATTGAGTGGCTGGAGCTGAGGGTAACAGCATGTTATCCTGCCTGGCTGTCCAGCTAATTGTAACAGCATGTTAATGAGACACAAGATTACCCTCAGACTCTTTGACCCTCTCTGCCTACAGCACTTCCCTAAAGAAGGCCTGGAAACAATCAGACCTGAACAGATCTCCCCCTATTGCCATTTGCTCTGATTTTGTCTGATTTCTGTCTCCAAGCTTACTTCACATATCCCCAATACCCCAGTCAATGTAGATGTCCATCTGAATTGATTTAGTAAACAGCAGAAAGAATACCAGATGAGCCCAACTGTCTTTATACTAGCTTTGTTAACTGTAGTTTTGATGTCTCCTGAGTTGAAAGGAACAGGCTAGTGAGATTAAAGAGCACGAGATTTGGGTTGAAATATGATCTTTTGATTATGGCCTCCAGATATATCTCCCACTACAAGCACTATGATGGGTTGGGGACTGTTGACCTTTTGTATGAAACAAGAACATGACAAAGATAGCATCACCATTAATGCTGTGGTCCATCTGCCTCTTTTGTGAAGTGGTAGACAAGTTAGCTTTACTCCTAGTGTGAAAGAGTTGGAGTTCTATTATTCTCCAGCTGAACCAACAGCCTCCACCTTACCCTCACAGTCTTGGCAAGGGTACATGCATTACCATGCGCCTCTGGGTCTTGGCACTAGCTCTCACAACAAGCATGCAACCATAGCAGATCATTTGGTGTAAGACCAGTGAAGGCACTGACTTGAATTTCCAAGAAGTATTTTCATCCACATTAAAGCATGATTTGCATCTGTATGTAATTTTGTTCCATCAGGATTACAAATTTGGAAATTATGATATTGAGTACTTATGTGTAGGGAAAGAGATAGAGGTAGTAAAACAAGGGCAAAACCAGAGAATGATGATTATGTCATTTCTTCAGCTTTGCATCAAGTAGTGCTCATTAACTGCGATGAGGTGCCAGGCGTCATCTGCTTCTGACTGTCAGGTGGAAGATGGATGGCTCTGAGGTGTTTCACTGTGGCTGGGGATGAACCATGCTCTGGGGAGATCAATCAGACCTGTACAGCCAGTCACTGGGGGGAAGACATACTCACTCCTCCGTAGGCCTGGGGTTTTCTGCCCTTAATAACTTCATTTTTTCAAACTAAAAACGATCAATGCAACAAGAATCAACAGAGATTAGCTGGTTTCTGTTACATTTAGTTCTCATTAGAAGTGTTGCAAGTAATCAAACATCATCACTGACATGTGACTGTGGTAATGTTTTTATTTTTAAAGAGAATTTGTCTTTTGTCCAAGTTTTAACAATGGCTTTGTGTCTAGAATCTTTAATATGTAGCCATAATTTGTGGATTTGTTTTGTTTTGATTTTACCATTCTGTTCTCTGTGGTATGCTTTATTCAACACGCCTACTTTTCAAACTCGTAACCAGGCCATCTGCATTCAGGCTATCTAGCTAACCACAGCCCTGTGTGGAAATAGAGCAGCACTGTCTGTCTGTTTTCTGCCAACTAAAAGTTGCAAAAGTTCAGCCATGTCATTGCAGGTGGTGTATGGAGCATCTGTTTTACTACTTTGACAAATTTGTCTTTTGCCTTGGATGTAGAGAGACAGTCTCCTTAGAGCTTCAGCAAACATTACAATGTATTTTGGAATTACCTGGCAAGAAATGTAGTTATGAAGGGTTGCCCACAGAATAAATATTTAACCGTTATAACAGTTATAAAGTAACTTGAAACTGATTTTAAAGCCATTAACTTTGTTTGAGAGATGAAACCATTGTGAATTGAGCCAAGCCAAAATTGTATCTCCAGTTTTGTACCCTATAATTACATCTAGCAGTCCTGTTTTTAAAGGAAACAGACATCATGTGGCATGCATTACAGTATGTTATGATGTATCTCAGGGGAAAAGTTACAGAAGTTACTCTGTATATCATGTAAAGTTATGCAATTCAAAATATGAGCAGAATAATTATTCAAGGAGATGTGCATTTGAAATAAGCATGTAATTATGTCTGAGGCTATTGGCCTGTCATTAATATATTTTAAAAAGTACTGATTATTTTTGCTATTTCAAATGTCAAAGAAGACCCTAATTGGTGCATTTCCACCACTGTGTCCCATCTCTATAAAGAAAGCTTCAGCATGTTGGCTCAGTGCTGGGGAGAAAATAAACATTTCCACTAAGTAGTTGATAACTGTGTGTTTAATGATTAATATTAATACAGACTGTCATATTTGCTCAGCACAGTGTACTGATGGGAATGGTGTATCATGTCCATCTTTAGCTTTCAGTAGCATAACAGCTTGTGATTAGATTTGAGGTTCTCTTTAGCACTCCGTGTGCATACATTTATCTAGGTGTAAAGCTTTTCTGTGATGAAAAGGAAAACTCAGCTTTTTGTCTCATTCTCCTACTATTCTTTATAATATCACTGTAGTATTCACTGCTGTTTCTTGAATTCAGATACAAAGTGTAACCAAGAAATCCTTCTCTACCCCATCCCTCCCCAACCCTTTTCTGTTTCCAGGATGGTTCCAAACAGAGGCAGGTGAGGAAGAAAACTGTGTCCTTCAGTTCAATGCCAAGTGACCGCAAGATCAACAGCACAGCTGCTTGCATGGCCTTCATGATGGAGGGTTGTGAGATGAAAAAGGTGCGCTCCAACTCACGCATGTACAACCGCTACTTCCTGCTG
The DNA here is from genome assembly GCA_036024295.1 of Nannoperca obscura. Lineage (NCBI taxonomy): Eukaryota > Metazoa > Chordata > Actinopteri > Centrarchiformes > Percichthyidae > Nannoperca > Nannoperca obscura. The sequence goes on from JAVQJL010086366.1 coordinate 18,164, forward strand.
GATCCAGACATGCATTGGCTCCGTTGGGAGCCATCCAAGAAGGATTCAGAAAAGGCCAAACTGGAAATCAAGGGCATTAAGGAGGTCCGTTTGGGAAAGAAAACCCCAGTTCTGCGCAGCAATGGTCTGTCAGATCAGTTTCCTGATGAATGCGCCTTTTCAATCATCTATGGGGATAACTATGAGTCTTTAGATTTGGTAGCCAGTACAGCAGATGTTGTCAGCACCTGGGTGATGGGCCTGAGGTATCTGGTGTCTTATGGCCGGCACACCGTGGACATGGTGGAACACAGCCAACCAAGTCTACGAACATCCTGGATTGGTTCAGTGTTTGAACTGGCTGATATGGAAAAGGAAGGACACATAGACCTGTTCAGGGCCACCCAGATAATTAAGGGGCTCAACCCTGGAATGAAAGAGTCAAGGATAGAGCTCAAGTTCAAAGAACTCCAGAAAGCTAAAGACCAATACGGAGAAGCAATTAACATGGACACCTTTGTGGAGGCCTACTGTGAGCTCTGCACACGGCCAGAGATTTTCTTCCTACTGGTGCAGTTCTCCAGTAACAAGGAGTATCTGGACAGTAAAGATCTGATGCTATTCGTAGAGGTGGAGCAGGGTGTGGAAGGTGTAACTGAGGACATGTGCAGGGATATTGTTCAGAAATTTGAGCCATCTGCCGAAGGCAGGGAGAGGGGATATCTCTCCATTGATGGCTTTACACACTACCTTCTCTCCTCCGAATGCCACATCTTTGACCCCCAGCACAAACGTGTGTGCCAGGATATGAGCCAGCCTCTGTCCCACTACTACATCAACTCTGCACATAATGCCTCTCTTTTGGAAGACCATTTCTGGGGTTCTTCAGACATCAGCAGCTACATCCGAGCTCTGAGGATGGGTTGCCGCAGTATTGAAGTCATTGTATGGGATGGCCCTGACAATGAACCAGTGGTGTATGTAGGTAGTTCTGTAGCCTCACATCTAGCTTTCTCTAAAGTCCTGGACATTATAAACCAATATGCTTTTGAGAGCTCTGAGTATCCCCTGATTCTCTGCTTAGTGACCCACTGCCGCATCCCTCAGCAGAGGGTCATGGCACAGCATATGAAGAAGATTCTTGGGGACAAGCTGTACACTGAACCCCCCAACAAGGAGGAAAACTACCTACCCTCCCCTGAGAAACTCAAAGGGAAAATCCTGCTCAAGGGAAAAAGGCTACCGCCCAGCTGCACGGACGCTGAGGGGGATGTGACAGATGAGGAGGAGGGTCTGGAAATGTCCCGAAGAGTTGGAGCTGATGACAAGGACCAGCTAAATGGCTTAGGATTCAAGAGACTCAGACTGTGCAGGGAGCTATCTGATCTTGTGTCTCTCTGCAAGTCACTCCAGTTTAGGGACTTTGATATCTCTAAAAGGGACCAAAAATACTGGGAGATGTGCTCCTTCAATGAAGTAGATGCAAACAGGTTTGCCAATGAGTTTCCAGAGGAATTTGTTTGTTATAACAAGCGCTTTCTGTCCAGGGTATATCCCACACCAATGAGAATTGATGCCAGCAACATGAACCCCCAGGATTTCTGGAAGTGTGGCTGCCAGATTGTGGCCATGAACTACCAAACGCCAGGCCTGATGATGGACCTCAACCTAGGCTGGTTCAGACAGAATGGCAACTGCGGGTATGTTTTGCGGCCAGCCATCATGAGGGAGGAGGTGTCCTACTTCAGTGCCAATGCTCGGGACTCTCTGCCAGGGGTGTCTGCCCAGCTTCTTCACATCAAGGTCATCAGTGGGCAGAATCTGCCCAAGCCCCGTGGCTCTGCTGCTAAGGGTGATGTGGTGGAGCCCTACATATATGTGGAGATTCATGGCATCCCAGCTGACTGTGCTGAGCAAAGAACCAAGACTGTGTCCCAGAATGGTGACAATCCTATTTTCGATGAGAGTTTTGAATTCCAGATCAATTTACCGGAACTTGCAGTACTGCGCTTTGTTGTGCTGGATGACGACTACATTGGAGACGAGTTCATTGGCCAGTACACCATCCCATTTGAGTGCCTACAGCCAGGCTATAGACATGTCCCTCTACAATCTCTGACAGGAGAGTTCCTACCCAACACCACTCTGTTTGTCCATGTAGCCATCACCAACAGGCGGGGTGGAGGAAGGGCACATAAGAGGGGTCTGTCCGTCAGGAAGGGTAGGAAAGCCCGGGAGTACACCACCACCAAGACCACAGGGATCAAAGTAGTGGACGAGCTCTTCAGAGCTTCCACCCAGCCCCTCAGAGAGGCCACAGACCTCAGAGAAAATGTGCAGGTAAGGAACTACATGCTTAAAGTTTTTATGACATAATCACAAAAGCATTACCAATATTTAGAGGGGCACATTGGGTTGTGTCAAGCAGGTATTTTGTCTGAACTTCTTGCCTTTTGATTGCCTTAAACTGCTTTGTGATGATGGGTCTGCGCATTTGGTTGCACTCATTGTCCTTAGTTGAGATGAACTAGTTCTCCACCAGATCCTTTACTGGTTTGAGACACCCTTTTACAAGTCTCAGCACATTCAGTAGATGCTTTCTGGAATTGCCTGTCACTCCCACCCCCCTTTTAAAAAAAAAAAGAAAAAAAAAACTTTACTCAGTAGTTGATTGCTGTCAGTTACAACTGATGCTACAATTTAGATCAGATCATTGAAACACCAAATTCAAATGCAGTGCAAGGGTAAAGAAAGCAGGATCATCAAATGGACATGCTTAGCAATTTACATGGTATTCTGAACATTATATATTGTATTACAGTAAATCAAGTTCACCAAATAAAAGTTATAAGTACAAACTGAAAGTGTAGGTGTTTCTGATTGGACTCACTTCACCTGCTGTTGTGAATAGAGGCTTGTCACTAATTCTACTCCATTAATGTTGTAGAAGAGACCGGTAATAAAGTGACATTGCTGTACAATTATGAGGTTTATGAATAGTGTAATCATTAATGAGGGACAATTACTGCCAAGGGGAGAGAACTGGGTTGCTAGGCACTTAGCACTGCTTTAAAACTCCTCTAGATGAGCAAATGAAGATTAGTAACCACTGTGTATATTTGCTGATGACCAGCGGCAGATTCCTTTCAGTGCATTTATTATTTTGTTTGTGATGACTGAAGGGTGCAAAGCATGTCTCATTTCTCAGTCTACAAATTACACACACAGGGAGAGCCAGTGACCCTTTCACATGCCATGTTTTTGTCAGGTTAGAGTGGTAGGCGCTTTTATTGTCTTCTGACAGCTAACAAAATAAAAATAATCTTTCTGTAAACTTTTAACTGTTAATACAACTCATCAGCAATGCTTTGTCTACAGAGGGAAATGTGTTCATAGAATTGTTAAGTAGTGAAAAAAACACTGAAAAAATAAATAAATGTAAATAATTTTTATGGTGCTTCAATTAGCCAAACAACTTACTTGATGACATACTTTAAACAATGGTCTCATAATGCAACGCTGAATAAATAATTGGTAATGCCATACATGTAAAAACAAAAGCACCATAAAATGAAAAAATCAGTAACAGTACAGAAACTGTAAAATGACAGCAACAGTACTGCAAAAGAATAAAAGCAGAAAATAATGTTTATTGTATCCAAAGTCTAATTAAAAAGAATACTGAAAGCCTAAATAAGTCACACAAACTTGAGCAGATATATGCACAAGGAAAAAAGTGCTTTCTCACTACTGAGATTGTCCTCTGATTACCTCATCAGTCCCAAGTTTCCACAAGAAGAATAAAAGGGGGGCAAATAAAGAAAAGAAAAAAATTCTGGCTTCTCCATCATATATTAATAATACGTAAATATACATATCTCACTTAAAACATGTAGTAATAGGCACAGATATGATATTTCTGATTATCTCTTCTGATTTCCCATTTGTAATGGGATAAGAGGAAGGTAATTTCAGGAAAAGCATTGGAAATGAAAGCATGAAATCTAGCATTTAATTGACAATCGTGACAAAAAAGTGTTTCCTTACTAGTCCAAAGATTATGAGACAATCAAAGCGTTGCTTGCTTGAATAATCTAAATTGGTGACAAATGGATACCTCAGCAGTTTGTTATGATTAGGTCCTAATCTTTGCTGGGGTGTGAGTCATTCATTTCATGAATAATAACATGAAATGTGGCTCACTGTGAAGACAAACATATCAAACACCTCTAAACGTTTGTCAAACTCCACACTATCTGTTCTGTAGATTTGAATCATCTCTCTAACAAATGGTTTCAAAATCTAATATAGACTTATATGAAAAATGGCAGTATTTGATTGGATGTGAATCGGTGTCTTTTAACCTGATCAAACAACACTGGTGCCACTACCGCTCCCCCAAACCACAATATCCTCAGGATTGAAATGTAAATTTTTCTTTTTGAAATTAAGAGATAAAAGTCAATGAAATAAATTAAAGGGGTGAAGTTGAGAGGAAGGCTTTAAAGAGGATAAATAAAGGTGTTTTTAGAATAAGGCCTTTGCCTTTTTAAATGTAAAAAAATGGACAGTTGTAAAAGCATTGAGGCCAGCTGTGTGGAACCTGGTGCCTTAGATCCAGAGGGAGCTGGAGGGCAGAAACAGGGCCTGTGGTCAAAAACCCACTAGGTATCAACCAGGCCAGTTCTGGAAGCTTTGTCACTCCTGACTTGAAACCAAGATTAGATGTTAATGTGTACACACACACACACACTTTAGATGTCACTGTCAAACGTGTTATTTCACTTCACTAAGTTCTTTTAAGACTCCTTTTATCCTCAAACAGCAAAGCTTCCAGGTGGTCTGCTTTGAATAATAACAGAAAGACACGTGGGTTTCACTGTTGAAAAGGCTGAGGTGATTCATAAACACTGGCCAGTGGGCAGCTACAATAGGTTGATAGGTTGCCAAAACATTATTTCTATGGAAGACTTGAATGAAGTCCTTTCCGCAGTGCTGCTGCCCATGAAGCCTATAAAGTGTTGATGGAGCTGGAGGAGAGCTGCCAGTCTGGAGTTTCTTTTTATTTCCTGAAAAGTGTGTGTGTCATCATAGGCACATTTACTATCACTCAATACTGTGGGCCAGAGAGAGGAGGAGAGAGACACACAGATAGAAGCAGAAATAGAGAGAAAGGAGCAAATGGAAACAAAAACAGGGTTGTAACCAGACACGGAGCTCTCAATTGGGGAATGTTGGAAGGGGAGAATGGTGGGGGAGGGGACTAATTAAAAACACAAGCCTCTCATTGGACTTTTTTAACACCATGGCTTGGAAACGGTTTTATTGCACAACAATTATCGAAAAACATTCACGCATGTGGTCCCAAACACACATGCGTGGAATAATACAGAGCATAATGAATGCTAATAACTTTGGCTCAGACCACACTGAGACATAAACACATGCAGTCACACATACTAATAGTCCACACAAGCACACATGATCACACACTGGGTTTTAATCCAGAGCCCCAGAGCTGTCCCACTTCCACCATTGTGTTTCTCTATGGCTGTGCTCAGTGGCACAAGAGGTGTTAACTGTGGCTGAGGCTCAGCATACAGATGCCGACTGTGTCCCCTGGCCACCCTCTCCATTTACAGGAAGGTCGGGCCCCGCAGTGACAGCACATCCTCTTGGGGTAAGGGGTGGTGGGGTGGATTTTTCTGCAGGCCTGGAGGTCTAGCCCAGGGAGACAGCTGGTTCCCACACTGCAATGCCCAGTGTGTGGACAGATTCCCAAATACCAACACTGGCTTGTTCTCTCTAAAACAAATGTTTTTGCCCGCTCCTATTCTGCCCCTAGTTCTCCCTGCATCTCTTATTCTCTCTCATGCTCTCTTGTCTAACTTGTGTTTCCTCACTGCTTCTCATCATTGCTCTCACTGTTTTTGTATCTTTGCAGCTTCAGACTCAGTTCTTCATGCCTCAGCCTAGAATGCTCTTATGGTCTCCTTCCCTTTCACTGTCCTTTTCTCTTCTCTCACCTTGCCCTCTTTTCTCTTGCTGTCTTTTAACCAAGCTAACAGATGGGGTGCCGTGTGAAAAACAGTGGGCTTGAGTTGGTTGTTTAAATTCCCATGCTGGCAGAAGACTGAAATGCTGTCAGAGGCAGTTGCCTTGTTGCCGGGCCTGCAAAGCCTTTGAACCCAGACGTGCACAAACTCTGGCTTTGGTGGACTGGAAAGCAAGCTGGCCCAGGATAGGTGGAGAGTGAGGGAAAGAGGGGAAGGAAAGTGATTCTCTTACTCTTGTAAGAGTTGTGCAGGTAGAAGAAATGATCATATATTGGTAAAACAGAAAAAAATACATTACATTGTTAACAAACTTTAAGCTAATATAAGGCATCAGTAATGGCTGTGTAGAAATCGGACTCTGTAATTAAAAGCCTCTTTTTTTAGCTTTAGTTCCAAATCTTGTCCAAACATTTACAGATTTGATCACTTTCTTTGATTATTTACATTACATTACATTTATTTAGCAGAGTCTTTTGCCCAAAGTGACGGATACATTGGGATCAATTTTGGGGTTCAGTGTTTTGCTCAACAACACTCTAATGTGAAGAGGAGGTGCTTAAGGTTCGAATCACTAACTTTGATTGATTGCAGACCCGCTCTATTAACTGAGCTACAGCTGCTCCTGATGAAAAATAAGATTTGCTATCAGTAGTAGATTAAATAAACAGATGTTGAGCTAGAGATTTCTTTATTTATCTACCCCAAAAAAAGCTAAAATGTTTAATGGTGCATGTAGAAACAGGAATATAAAGAGAAGAATGCTTTGGTATTTACTTAATATTTGATCGTTTTAAGATGGATATTTGCATGGAAGTCAAATACAGAGACGAGTGAATGTACTTTGCACCTTCATGCTGTGGTCAGAAGTTTGGCTCCAGAGCCTCTGGGCTGCTGAATGAGCAGACTGACGTTATAGGAAACCGATAATTTTTTCTGTCAAGACAAACACTCTGCTATCTTATCTGGTTTGTGGTCTGAGGGGAGTATCACAATCCCTCTCTTTGAATCTCCTCCCTCAAGGTCATCTGCAAAAAGTCTTAGCAATATTTGCCATTCCATTAGGACCACAGTCACTTCATTTCCCAAGCAGAATGAGTATACACAAATGTGCCTTAGTTGGTCACAAAGGAAGTTGGATAGTTGTTTTGGTTGATTTCATTAAAACAGAAATATACTGTTGTGACAGCTAAGAAGACACCACATGCATAATTTCTAACACTTCCTTTAATTGAAGCTGCTTCCCAGAGCAACTTAAATGAGTTAGAAAAACAAAAATGACACGAATGTGGTGTATAGAGTTAATTGTTTTTATTTACGCCTTTTTAACATGTTCTTATCCAAATTTCTATCCTTCATTGTGGATGTTTTCCTTTCCAGAATGCCATGGTGTCCTTCAAGGAGCTCTGTGGCCTGACCCCGGCGGCCAACATGAAGCAGTGTATCCTGACTGTGTCTACCTGGCTGATAAACAGTGAGCGGTCACTGAGGGTAACTGTGGACCTGAGCGAGACTTACCCCACCATGGAAGCACAAGGCCCTGTGCCTGAGCTGCTGCGCAAAGTGCTCAACGCCTATGACATGGTAAATAACCTGCATACATATGAAACAGTGTGTGTACCAGCATGTGATGCTGTCACACAGACAGAAATGTTTATACTGCTGTTGTGAAACACTGAATTTGGTATTGCACATCTGGACATTGTTTTAACAAATGTGTTCTGCAGAAATTCCTTTAAAAATCAATATTGAAGTACAAATTCAGTAAACATGCATACATACACACTTATGTTCATTTAATACTGTGTTATTGTGAGACAATAATACTCTTATTATAGTGTGCAACGTCTCACTAAATATCTACTTCAGTTAAAGATAAAATGTCAAAGCACTCAAGCACTGAAGTATGATAACAGAGGCTGCTGTCTCTGCTCTGTGCAGATCTTCATAGGTACTGCGCTTACAAGAATAAAACTGAAAAAAACAAAGAGGGGGGTTAGCTTGCTCCCTCTCTTAATGGTAGTTTGCTTATCATTTGATTCAAGCATTCACACAGCTGGATATGTTTTATAAGGCTTTGAAACGTGTCTAAAACCACATATTTGACCATTCAGATTGCCAAGCTGCAGCTACTCATTGCATAATTTCACGTCCTTCTCCATCCTGCTTGCTCTCTTACAAGAACACTGCATTTTTCACCACTTGACATTGGCATGGCCAAAAAAAGAGGCTGGAGGACTCTGTCTGTAATTAGTTATCACCCGCTGTTTCCTCTCCCCTCCTTCTCCCCTCCTGCGAGGCTTGGTGGGAGCTGGTGAAGTGGGTCATGAGTGAGGAACAAGGTGATTGTGTCCACGCTGCTCAGCTCATCGGTGCTCCTGCTGCTGACACCTACAGGGTGTACTGACATCAGGAGCAACGCAGCGAGCAGCTCAGAGCAACTCTCACGCTCCAGTCCACAAAAAAAGTTTGTCGGGACAAGCAGGAAAGAAGGCCCAGAAACCAGTTTGGAGTTTTAGAGATTAGAACATTCTCAGGCCCTTTAACACCAAAGAATATTTGTCATCAGTGTTACCTCATTGCATATTTGTTACTGTTTTAATCAGAATAATGTTTGTTTTTCAGATGATTCTTAACAAGGGTGTTTGAATAATAATAGATAGATAATAGATTTTACTAGAATTGGATTCTCTCTAAGTCCTCTTATGTCGACCTCTAATGACAGGTTCCATCACTTCCCCCATCAAGTTAATTGCCAAGCACATACAAATGCTCCTGTATGTTGATCAGTGGTTAGCAATATTCAAGGGTGATTTGGAGTTGATAAAATGAAGTACATACATTACATACTTACTTGTCCTGAGGCTTGGGCCTGGTCAGCTGAGTGTTTGTGTTTGATTCCCAACGATTGGCCTGTTGGCACACTCTCTGCTGCAGAACAGAGGACCCAGTGTGTGTGCGTACGTGTGTAAATGCGTGTGATATCATGGGAGCATGGCTGCCAACACCAGGCCGTTTACTGTAGAACATCAGTGTGCAGTGCGTGTCCTCAGTCACCCCCATGTGGGCTGCAGCCAGCCAGCATTGTAACCCTGAGCTGAACAAAACTCCTGTTTCCACAGGTCAGGTAAGGACAGTGACGCTCATATACCTATCTGTAGATTCATATACTGCATATGCCCACAGGTATGTTTACAGTGCAGCTAAATTGGTACTTTTTCATTAAAAAATATTAATTGTCAGTTGTCTCAATGTCAGGCTTTTGAGATTGTGCAGCTTCAAGACATGTTGCATTCAAGACTCTTGCTTGTCGCTATTGGAAGTATTGGTTCTCTGTTTTACTTTCACAATTGCTACAACTTTCATCTACGTATACAACTAACATTTCTCACATCCATTATTTGGTGGTTGATGAAATGTAGGTAGAAATTAAAGATTCTGCATAGTTTAGATTTTTCCTTTAGATTCTGAAATGAATCCATCGCCTTAATGAAGGGACTGTCCAAAACTGTTCTCATAAGGATGGCAAAACAAGAAAAGCCATGCACACACACATACACACACACAGTATGAGAGTCCACTTCCTTTCTCCCTGCTAACAGGAGTGTGAAACTTCATTAGCTTCCTCCTCAGTGCTGCAGGGTTGGTCCAGCTGCTCCTCCTCGGCCTGGGATGATGTTATGGGCTCAGACTGCAGCGTTGTGTATTACAGACGCAAAAGAATAGGTGAAAATAGGAAGTAGCCTTTCTGCCACTCTTGATTTCCTTGTGGTTTTCCAGTACACATGTGATTTTAATGCATATATACTGTATATATGCCAAGTATGTTGACCAAAGGATTTGACCGGTTCTACTGAGCTCTCAAAGTACTTAAAAGCTATTCAGAGAACAAATTTACAGGAGGATACAGACAGTAAAACAACATAACAAATTACACAAAAACCTCAAACATACAGCTCAAGAGACAGAAACTTACAAGATATACAGGTCTGAATGTAACTGGCCTTTATGTACAGGGTTGTGGGACAGGTATTGTATTAAATATTGAATAATAAGGCTGCAACAATTATTTTCATTATTATTAATCTGCCAATCACTTTCTCAATTAGTCAGTTAATCGTTTTGTCTATAAAACATCAGAAAACTGTGAAAAATGTCCATCCGAATATCCTGGAGCACAAGATGACTTGATTGATTGATTTATTAAATGTCTTGTATTGTTTGACCAACGGTCCAAACCCCAGAAATATTCCATTTACTGTAAGGACTTAATTTTCTTTAAATCAACTAATCCTTGTAGCGCTAATGAATAATATGTTACTTTACATACAGAGGTAGTTTTATGTGCAGATACTGAGAGTATAAATGCATTCTATATATTTTATTATTTTGGGTGAGATTAGTAGAAAAGGTACAAGACAGATTGTTTTGGATTGTTTGAAAAGCATATCTTAAGGCCTACTTTGTTTTTGCACACCTATAGAGTTTCACAGCTGTATTACTAAATAGACTACTTGCAATTTAACTTTGCTCATGTATTTTATCTAGCTTTCTCTTGTTTTTACATACAACTTAAATGAAATCTGAACTATGTTGTTTACATGCCCAATTAATTAGAAAGAATCTGCTTCCTCTGATTATGATCTTGCCCCAATTAAAGTAATCACATAGACATTTACACGACAGCTATGTTGCCGTAATTGGGTTAAGACTGAATTGTTAGTGTGCCTGTGAACATAGCAGCTAGGAGCTCAGCACAGATTCTTCAGAATGAGCCCGAGCTGTTGAGGGGTCAGATGTGTGTTGGCTGGGCCTCTCTTCAGGGTCCGACCCCGGCATGATGTTGAGATGTGATGCAAACTAACTACATGTCGTCTTTGTCTTCTAGATGATCCAAACCAGCAGAACACTGATTGAGTCAGCTGACGTCGTCTACTCCAAGCTCACACAAGCACAACGAGAAGGTATGCAGCATTATGGGATGGGCAGAGTGCTATTCCTCAACATGTTCTACACTGCAGAGTGTGTTGATCACAACTGGATGCATAATCCAATCTGATATTTTGTTGGCCTGAAAATTTGTTTTTTGTGTCAAAAATAAAGAAGCAGTAACATGAAACAAAGCGGGAAAAAGTAGATTTCTCTGAAAGGAAAATGATTCATGATTCAAGGACAAGATTTGTCTCAGACAGAAATGAAATGACCTCACTTCAAACATATTACAGTATGTGTCGTGTCCTCCTGCCTAATAGAATGAGGCCTGTGTATCTACTGCTACAGCATCTCCATCAACATCAACAGCAGTGGCTGCTGTCAATAGAACAGGCCATCATCAGTGAGTCAGCACCGAGTAGTTATCATGTCAGTGGGCAGGTGAAAACCATCAGTCAGCCATACAGACAAAGGGCTACAGGAGAAAGAGGACAGAGAACATAAACATCCTTTCAGAGGGGCAGACAAAATGAAAAGCTTTGACAGAGTAGGCGAGGGACGGCAAAACAGAGAGGGAAAAGGATGGAATTAAAGAAGCATTTCGTCTTTTTAACCCTTTTTAAAAAGGGTGCTTGATCTAAGAACTCCAGCTTTTTAGGGGAGGGGATAAAATTCACAGTAATAAAATCATTACGAGAGAAATTGTTAAAATCAACATAATCCTGTGGCTTGTCTTCTCCTGCCTCTTTTACATTCAGCACTAATTGTTCCTCATTTGCCTTGCTTCTCTACCACGCAGCAGTGCCTCTGCTGAAGAGCTCCTCGAATAGGAGCACATAGTTTGAATACTGACAACTTCATTTGTATGTTTAAACCTCACACTCAAATGCAAGACATAACTGAAACCAATGTGAAACTTTCAGATTCAAGCCTATTGTAGAGCTTATAATGGCTGATGTAATTGTGGAAAGTGATTTGTAGTTTGTATGTTTTGTGTATGATAAACCCAGAGAAACCAGGGAATGCTCACTCTCTGGCATATGCCAACCCAATGTCCTGAGGCCGATAAGCCAATTTAAACCCGCTATGCCCAGCTTTACTTCCTAGTGTCACACAGAGGCAAGCATATGCTTCATTCCCCTCCATCACAACAAGCCAAGCTGATATTCGTGCTATGCAATTACCCAGGGATGTGGGTTGAACGCTGGGTCTTCAATCGCAGATATGTCCCCTGGTTCCGAGGTTCTCCAGCCCAAAGCTGGAAACATCTTCAAAGGCGATGACTGCAGAGTTAAGCGGAGCTTAAACCCCACTCAGCCACAGCTACACTCGCAGCAGTGTCAGTTCAGCTGGATACCGGAGGCTGATACTTACTGCTGCTGTCAGGTGAAAACCCTGTACTTCCAAAATGTCAGATTTTCAGGACAAAAACAACTCTCTACAAGCATGCTTGTTTAAAAAGAAATTTAATTAATTTTGAAAGGACCTCAAAAGCCCAGGGGTTGAAGCATTTTCACAAGGAGCATGTAATCCTTACAATTCAATTGAAGTGAAAACATGGCAATTCCTAAATTTGGAGTTAGGCGGTTTTCACGTAAATGCAGTATTATGTAAGAATGATACTATGAGGCAATGGGTTGGAGCGACAGCCCTGCGGGGCCTCAGCTGCATGCCAAACATAGCACTTTCTCTATCGCCCACTCCCCTGCCCCCAGCACCAACACACATGCCTCAATCCTAACCCCCACCATTCGCAATGTACACAACTGCCGTGTCTGTTTATTCATGCTTCCAGACATTTGTTGTAGTTTTAATAGCGATACGTGAGGCAGAAAAGAAGGAAGTATGTTATAATATAATGTACAAATAACAGCTTTATCTCTGACATGATGTGGCTGTCCAGCAGGCTGCCAGAGAAACAGATTCCCCTACACTGTTTGCCAAAATCCAATTTCTTAGCTTTTAATGTGTGGAAGGACTATATAATGTAAGCTATTGCCTCAAATCACAATTGGCAAATAGCAATTCTAAAACTTAGATTAAATTTAACCTTGTTGGCCTAAGGGAAAAGACTAAGATTAGCTCAGAATACAGAACTGTGAGTCAAAAGAAGTCTTATTTTACTACATGTTAAGGTTTTGCACAATTATTTATTTTCACAATTGTTATATAGTTGTCTTCTGTGATACTAATGTATAACAGCTCTATGTACATCAACAAATGCAAGCACAAAGTATAAAACACTGTCCATGTATGATTACAGAAGCAAATATAAATTTGTATCTGTGCTTGCCATGCTTGAATATCAATTTAGAGAATGTCAAGATAGGAAAAATGCTTGATGGTGGAAGTTATGATGCTTGATACTGTCTCCGTAAGTCAATATTTTTAGGTCTGCTATAATAATCTCCCCTTTATGTGTTAATAAACAAATTACTTTCCAATATTAATGCATACACTCCCCTCTTTGTCCTCTCCATCTGCATCCTGTCTCACCAGGTCCCTGTTGTCATTGTATCTACTTCTGCTTTTGCTTGCATATATACAGATTTCTGTCATAATGGTCCATGAAGTTTTAAGTAACTGTATGGTTTAGTGCAAATGGAAAATAAAATGCATATATCAATCTTATTACATTACAGTTAATAAGGTTAACAAGGAGAATTTGAATGCATTGTGTCATGCCATTCTTAAAAATGGGATAACTGGGAAATTGCTGTAAAATCTGCTTAAACTTGACCTTCATGATGCTGAATATGTGACAAATAGAAAGGTTGAGAGGGTTGAGCTAAGCTTCTTCAATCTAATTTTGAAATCAAATCAGGGGATCTAATAAAATGCTATCACCTGTCTCCCTGCGAAAATGCTGCAACATTCTTCCTAAATGGGCTTTCTCCCTCTTTTCGTCATCTTTTGTCTTGTTCAGCCTGTGTGTCTCGATTCATTATAAGCATGTCTTATCCTCTAGAGAGCTGAAAACCTTGGAGGGTTGAACTCACGACTCCCCAACAAAATGCTAGATCTTTCTGATGGCTGGCAAAGCATGAATTTCCTTCTTTTGATAGACTGACAGGCACGGAATGCTCCCTTCAGGAGCCATCTCAAGCAATATTATTATGTCCAGAATGACGATGACAATAGCAACAGAGGGAGAATCAAAGAGTGGAGGCATATGAAGAGCGAGATGGTGGATTTGTATGGAATTGAAGGTTTTGTCCCTATGATAGATTCAGAAGCCAATGGTATAATTTTAGTGTAATGGCTGTGTGAGAAGTGGAAAAGGGTGCTATTAGAGGACGTGCTGTCTGCATGGGAGAGGGAAAATGGGATTGGGTAGGGTGTGTGTGTGTGTGTGTGTGTGCTGCATCAAGTTTAATTTAAGGCCTTTGATTGGACCTGACACTTGTGTCCTAGCCAGTAAAAGTGTGCTCTGCTCATCAGCTAAATGCTTTTGCGACAAAGTCATAATCACAGGCTATGATCTGAAATGAGGGACCTGAACCAACCTCTCAGCTCCTAGCTTGCCTTTCATTTTAAATCCAAGCAACATGGAATGAGTGGGTATGTTGGCAGATTCATCACTCATTCAGTAGGAGATGAGAAGCGGCGATGCAGGACAGTTTTGGGTTGCTATGGCTCTTTCTTCCCAACATCCCCTCCTCCATTTCTTCTTCACTTCCTGTGCTCAGTTTATGCCCCGTCATTATTGCAGCTAATCAGTTTAATTTGGGCAGTGAAGCTGACGTGTTGATGAGGATGGAGAGGTGCTGGATGATCCCCCTGGGCACTATTGATGGCTCGCCATCACACACGCCGCTAATAAGGGACCAGATAGACAGCTGGGATGCACACTCTGGCACCTCCAGATGCTACCACTGTGTGTCTGTGTCTGTACTCTGTACACTGGCTTATGTGTCTGCACACATCTCTAATCTCGCACTCATTCTCCTAACTAGCCTTTGCTCCACTAGCTTCTAAAAGAGTTTTCTCAAGTAAGGATTTCTTTCTGAACATTTTAACCATATTCCTCGGCTTTTGTCTCCCTATTCAATTTTAACCTTTAGTCATTTTAACAAAGATAAAATTATAATAATTTTGTTTGTTGCATTCAACAACTACAGCTCCCATCAGGCTCAGTGGCTAAGGGTAAGGATCATTGGAGGTGTAGTTGTTGAATGCTACCGATAGTGGTGGAAAATAATAGTGCTTTTACTGGTAATAAAATGCGTCACTATGCTGACGCACAATTATGAAATAGTTCAAATCAGCTTCACCTCAACCTGTTACCTCAAAATGTTACTTAGAGTACTTTTTTTTGCAATGCATCATTAATAGGAATCCACTAATGATAATAATCCTGTAATATAGTTGACACTTTTAGAGGATTACATTTATTTTTAATACTTTAGTATATTTTGCTGATAATACTCAACCAAGGATCTGAATACTTCTTCCACCATTGGTCATTTTATTTAGCCAGTTTATTGGTCATTCATTCATTTAGTAGATGCACTCTTTGCTTAGACTTTGGACAGAGAAACTCCTCTCGTTATTATATATGATTATAGTTATTGATGCTGGTAGAACCACAGCTACCTTAGAGAGGGGACAGGGCTTAATTAATTTATTAATACAACATGCATCTGTGTGTTCCACAGGTTGTGAGGCGTTAAGGTGTCTGGTCTGAATATAGCTGTGCATCCTGCCATGTTAGAGCAGGCTGCGGAACAGGTGCAAGCTCACTGGATGAGTTTAGAAGCTGCTGCCTTCCTGCAAGCCTGGCTGAGCTTATTTATTGATGTCCCCTTCCATGCAAAGCCTCTCTCTGTCTGACCACTCTAACTGTGTTGGTATGGTTTGAAGCCACTCCATGTGGATTCCATTATCATGGATGTTCGAGGGATAAAGGCATTGCCCTCCCTTCATCTTCCTTAGCTTTGTACAGTCATTGTTTTCCCAGCTTATCAGCAGCTGTAAAATACCATTCTCCATTTGCAATGATGATATTCTGCCTGGGCTCTGCAGTGTGTATGACAAAATTAATGAAACACTGATCTGACTGTATTTTTTTTTTCTCACCCCGTTTCCCATCTTTCTTTTTTTAATAATTTCTTTTCATCAGATCCTGTTTGGAGATTCTGTTTGATTATAATTATTTACTTACCTTTCTCTTTTTCTCTCCGGCTGTAGCTGTCTTTTTTGTGTGTGTGATTGGAGCAAAAGAGGGGCTGCTGCAGTACTCTATTACAAAGGCAAAATGCCTCTCTGCTCTATACTGTAAGCCTTTGCTGGTGTGTGTGTGTGTGTGTGTGTCTACTAAAAAAAAACATGTTTTGTCCCCTCAGTCCTCCTGTCTATCTAAGCACCTCCCCAACCCCATACTCTCTCTCTCTTTCTGTTTTCACTGGAGAAGCAAAGCATAGGATCCTGTCTCACAGTGTGCCATGGGGGCCACATTTTGTTTATTAACTCAGATCTTACATAGTTTAACTGACAGTAAGAAACAACAGCGATGTGACTGAAGAAAATGCTTAATAATTGGAAAATTAAATGCTTGAAGAGGCTGTATTGCGACAAGCTGCCTCCAGCTAATTCATCTCTTATTCGGCTCTCTGTCTGCCTCAGTCCCAAGGTTCTATGATCACAAAACCGCCTTAGTTCAGCTCTGCACCAGCAGCAGCCCATTAACTACACCAGATTACAAGATCAAATCAGCCCTAAACCCTGTTAACACATCTTTCGGGCTCAGATATTCTGCACTGACTGTACATCACCAAATATATGGAAAAAAGAACAACAGGGGTCCAGGCTCTTTTTTGCAAGGTTGAGTGTGATGTGCACTGAAGGCCAGATATAATATTTTCTGTATTTACTTCTTGCTCTGTTTTAAGTATGCTGCAGACGTTCTTGTAGTGAGTGTCAAACATGCAGTAATGCCAAGTTGCTGAAATTACATTTGCACACATCCAGAAAACTGGGTTGAGATTTGGTGAATAAAATAGAGGTAGTTCAGATGATGTGATAAAATGAGTCTTAAAGTACAGTATTTTGAACAGGAGTTTGGTAAGACTGGGGTTTGTGATACCCCCTTTGGGTTTTGGTGCTTTGAATGAGATGAGGAGGCCTGTGTCTATGTGTGTACATGTGCACACATGTTTGTAGGCATTGGTGCATTGGAGTACTCTCTCAACAACAACGTAACGTTTTTGTGTAGTAGGAGACAATGTAGCTGCACGACTACATAGAGAGAGCATGGCATACTTTTTTTGTGCAAACTGTAAGTGGAGCATTGAATATTAAGCCAAATATTCAATATTTTATATAGCTCTGTTACACACATGCTGTCTCTACACTTAGAGCTCAAAATGAGATCCTAAAATGTCACTTAGGATGGAGTCTAGAGTTATATTTTAAAAAACAAACACGAGTCTGCCACTGGCCTGAGGTAATTCTCCTGCTGTCCAAAGAAAATCAATTTAATTAAAGACTTCTCTTGTAAACAATGAAGGTGCCGTATTTACCTACTAGTTATTGAAAAGAGCTGATGACTAAAGAATGAATGACTTGCGATGATGGGTTGTTTGTGAATTATAGCGCATTATGTTTTGTCACCGCTTTGCAGCGAATCAAAGCTGGGGTGGCATGAGGGCAGTTGTCAGGAACAGACTGACAAGCAGGCTGACACCAACAGCTTTAGGAGGAGTTTGTTCTTAAAGCCCAGAGAATTAGTAATGGTCTTCCCGGGTTAAATGAAGCCGGACCTACTGATAGACCAATTAAAGGTTAGCCTGCATTGCATTACCTCAATTTTACCCCCATTAGCAATGCAGCACATTGTGTAATGAACTGCTTTGTGGCATTAAGGTGCTCATGAGGACCTGGCTTGATGTCTTTTGTTCTTTAGGCTTTGTAATCTCTCTGATTGTCCGTAAATGTCTATATACTTCAGATATTTGCACTTGTTTAAGGTCAATCTCTGCTGGACTTTGACTAAAACGTCATTTTTGATGTGCAGTTCTGTTTTTTGGCTTTACTGATATACATTTTCTATTGTGTAAAATGTAATTTGCATGTGTGTGTCTATGTCCAGGTCTGGACTTCCACGAGGACCTGCATCGCATTGGGGCAAAAGAAGGTTTGAAAGGCCGCAAACTTCAGAAGGCCATGGAGAGCTACGCTTGGAACATCACTGTCCTCAAGGTAAGATAGACTGAACCACGTGTGGCTCAGCACAACAAATACCCCTATATAAATCTAGAGCCTATAACCAGCTGGATAAGCAATCCCAGACCTGGTTTCTAAGATTAAACTACTGTGCATGGTGTCTTAAATAAGCTCTCTGGGCTAATTGTATTTGCCTCCTCTCTAATCCCTAAATCTCTTAATCAATTACGGTTTAGTTCTGGGTTTTTTTACTGTAACTATCTTGACCAGACGTGATAGGATTGTTTACACTTGTTTGTAGACACACACATGCTGCTCTATTATTTCTCATAAGGGTACATTGGGCCCCTTGGTCATGCCTTGAAGAGGATGCTCAGCAAAATGCATTCTTGTCTCTGCCTGCCCCGTGACACAGAGAGATAAGGTTGTCCAATGCCCTCATCTCATTGCCTCTAGGAACACCGGTGGTAATACCAGCACTGATAAAACACCACATGAGGCTCAGACTATGCTCTGCACAGTGGGCCTGTTTTGCTAAATAAGGACAGAGCAGCTTGGATATTTCTATCTCATTTCATCACTCTAAAATCATTTAGTATTGAGTGAAGAAGCTCCCTTGGCTGAGCTTTTTGCTTGAGTGTCAGGTTAGGTAGATGTCTGATTGTTTGATTCTTCTTTGCCTTTTCATGTCTGCCTTGTCAGATAGGAATACATTAAAGGTCAGGCCTCTAACTAACAATTATTTAAGTAACAATAAATATATAATAAAAATTTTAATTAATGAATTAATAGTTTAGTCTATAAAATGTCAAAAAATAGTGAAAAAGTACTCAGAAATAAATGCGATGTCTTTAGATTGCTTGTTGCTGTCTACATCTGAGAATGTTTAATTTACAAGGATATAAACAGTTAAAAGCAGAAGATCCTCAAATTTGAGGAGCTGGAAACAACTAGGTTAATAAATAACCTCAATTATTAATTCATTATCAAAACTGTTTCCATAAAATGTTTGGCTCATTGATTAACTGACTTAACCTTTCTGCACTAGTGAAGGTTATGGCCATGCATTAGTAAATAAGTGTTAGAAGTATTTGTGTTCTTGCTTTTTTCTTGCACTAATACAGCAGCCCTATGTGCAACAGCCACATTTATCTTAATTAAGTATTATTGCACTCTCTAGAATTAGGAAATGCATAACAGATGGACACCCAAACCTAATCCTTACCTCATCCGCACTCCCTCTATACCCGTCACCCCTAAACTCATCCAGCTCTTCTCATTCCTGCTTTGTCTCTCTAAACACACACTTTCCTTCTTGAGCCACATTCTGAACACGAAGGCATCTTGGCATGCACATAATTCCTCCTCCTCTTCCTCTTCCCATTCTTCAGTTGTAATCTGTGTCTCATACTGAACATTTGGTGAGAGCCTGTTGCCAGTTTGCCAAGGCTGGCAGCCATGCCCAGTTTATTTCACCTGTCAACCTCTCCAGATCCTCAGCAGGCCTGGGAGCTGTGAGGACGTAAGAGGGAGAGAAAGAGTCGTGTCTCTCACTCTGTTTCTCCATCTCCCTCTCCACCCTTACTCTGACAGTTACAGTCAGATCAGAGCTGTCTTGGTGAATGAGGGTTTTTTGCCCATTTATACCCTTGATACCACGCTGTCACTCTTCATAGCTCCCTGCCAAGAGAAAAGAAATATCAGAGGTGAAAAGAGAGGCTTTGAGTGTCAAGCATATTGTAGCCATTTTTAAAAACAATATTGGGGTCCAAAAACATATTGCATCTTGTCTCCTTAATCACTCAACATTTTAGTTTCATAGATTTGTTCTGTTCTATATAGATGTTGGCTGAAGCTGGAATTTACTGACTCCATAAGTGACAGTTCAAGTCGAGATGCATTGCTCTCTCCACTGTCACATACCACTCTCTATCTACAAGCTTAAAATAATATACAGTAAAGGCAGGTTATTGAATGCTGATATTTTTATTTAAGGGATGGACTGATTTTGATAAACAAAGAGGAGATTACGATGGAATTTAATGAGGATATAGTGGTGGGATTTGGTGGCTGCACTTGCTTGAGCTTAGCCCCCTGTGGATAGTTTTAGGCCAGCTGTAAGGGTGAATGTACTTGAATACAAGTACCGTCGTGATTTAGCTCTGCCAGCACAGGACATGCTTCTCGCTATCTTATTTTATGCCTGGTGAGTCATAACTTATATAATTTCTATTTTTCTAAAAAATGACTTATTCATACTTGCGGTTTGCATGCTGGAGTGGCTCAGGTAAAATGCCACTTGCAGCATGTTAACATCACCTGGGAGTAAAGCGTTGGGCTTTGTGTGCAGGGCAGCACCTTTACTCATTCTGCAATATGTTAGACTGCTGTACCTGTCTTGTGGCACTGAGAACTTTATACCTTTCACCATTTACACTTCAGTCTGGTCGGCCTTTGCCTCTTCACAGCGATGTTAACTTAGCGAGTTGTCACAGCGGGTCAGACCAGTCCAGAGAGAAGTTCAGTGGGAGGGAGGGAAAATATGCAGATTCACAGATGAGCAGACAACTGCTTTCAACTTGCTTGTGAACAGATGTTGGAGGGATGGTGGTGTAAAGAAAGTGTTGAAACGCGAAGTGGAGAGAGTTTTATAATAGCATGTGGTCAGATCTCTTTTCTTTTTTTTTTCTTTAGGTCAGTTCTAATAATACAAGCACCTCTCACACACAGAAATAGCAGCCTGTGGAGAAGACACCATATTTCCACAGCTAGCTTAAGGAGGCAGGCAGCCATGGCACCGGCCCAGATTGACTTGACAGTGCCGTAAAGCAGAATGCCAGCCCTGACCACTTCCTCCACATATGGCAGGGATTCATCTCTGGGGTGCTCCCAAATAAAGAGCAGAAATGTACTATAACATTATCACCATATGACACTGTTCAACAGCTTAGAGGAGCAGTAGGAAGGGCTGGCAGGCAACCAAGGCCCTCTTTCAGTGGCTTTATACTGCCCCCTTCTGCATTTTATAGGTTAATGCACTAAGGAAAAATATTTTTACTAGTACCAGATTGTTTTTTCTCCTTATTTTATTTTCCTTTAAGCAGGTAAAGGTCCTTTTGGGATTAAAATCTTAAAAGAGACCAGGCCAAAGAGGCAGCGTAGAACACGATGATGTTATCTAACTCAGATAGACTGTAAGTTAAAGCGTCCCTGAGGGAACGGATATCCAAGATGCTCCTTGCTATTTTTGTTGCTCCGAAATCTGATATGGTTATGTGTTGTTCACAAAGCGATCTCTCCTTCTGTCTCTCTCTATGTCTCTGTGTCGATCTCAGGGCCAGGCAGACCTGCTCAAGCACGCTAAGAGCGAGGCACTGGACACCCTGCGTCAGATCCACTGTGCAGCTCAGTCCTGTGGTCTCAGTAAGAATGGAGCAGCTTCCCCCCAGCTCCAGCACCATCCTCACTACCAGCCACAGCAGGTCCAGTTACAGCAACAGCCTCTGGTCAAGGCCCACCCACAGCCCCTGTCACTGCACCAGCCCCAATCCCAGACCGCACTTCAGGCTTATTTCCATCCCCATCCCCAGCAACATCCCCAGCTACCAGCTCACCCTCTGGTTCAAACTTTCTCAAAACCCCCAGCCTATCATCAACCCCCACCCTTACCACAGCTCCAGTTTCAGAGCCAGCAGCAGAGGGCAGCAGGACCTCTGGACGCCATCCCTGAGAAAGAGATGGTCAATGACGATCCTGCGAGATCCTGCTGACCCGCAGCCTGTGCCCACAGAGACTCCCACCCAATGAGAGACGGAGAAAGCGAGACAGAGACAGAGAAGCAGAAGGGCGTAGAAGAAAAGCAGGAGGCAGGTAATGAGAGGGAGATGGAGGAAGTGGCTGAGAGAGTTAAAGAGATGATGATGGTGAGGAAGGCTCGTCGCGTTAGAAGTGAGACACAAGTCTGAGAGGAGGTTTGAGTTGGCCAGAGGGCTGAAGGAGAAAAGAAAGAGAGACCTCACACTTCAATCACGCATTTATAAACAGGATGGAAAACCGGAAAGACAGTGTTTATTTTTCTCTGTCGTAGATATGAAAGATAAATCTTTCATCTGAGCAAGGAAGTTCAGGTCTCTTCTGTTTTCTCTCTTGTGAAAAGTCCAAAAGGCTAACAAACTTCTGGTATGTGTTTCTGCATTGGAACACGCTCAGTCGTTGGATCAGTGAGTCAGATACCTGTCTCTCTCTGGGCAGTGCTAGTTACATGCCCCTGCAATATGTACTCTAGCTCTGTGGGTACAGGCTTTACCTCACATTGGCATTTTCTGCCACACATTTGCCTTTTCATTTCCAGAGACTCCTCGGCATGTCTTTGAGCTTTTATTTCTTCATGCTCGCACTCCTCCTCCATCTTACACTTAAAGCTAAGTGCAAACCCTCAGTCCTTTCAAAGAGGAGGATTTTTTATTTTGAGTACACAAAGTAGAGCTGCTCTGTAGGAGTCACAGATGACCATTACAACAAAAAACCAGGGAACTGTAGAGTTAAAATAGAAAAACACACTGCAGCTGTTTGTGTGTTCACTCACATTGACGCCCTTCTTGCTGGTGTCAACCTCCATCGATCCCCGCACATCTCCAGTGTCATTCGTTAGGATGTTTTTCAGCCTTCCTGGACTCTCGCCACAGGGTCTCCTTGTCTCCTCCCTAGGGGCTGTGTGTGTGACGTTACGTGAGTTGGTGTTTTGTTCCCTGGGGTAGCCCAGCTAGCCCATGTCCGTAAGTGGCGGAGCTCACCAGACAATCACAACTGGAATATTTGACCCTGCCTGTTAGAGGTCAAAGGTCAACAAGAACATGGTACTGCTGTCAATAAAACTCAAAATGAAGTGAATATAGATGTAAACTATATGTAAAATGTATGAAAGGAACATATATTGCTATAATAATTCTTGCAGACACAGACATTAATGATTGATATTATAATAACTGTTGTTAGTTCTATTGATATTCTGATTCTTTTTTTAACATTACTTCCACATATACAGTGATTTGTCACTTGTTGTTCTGTGGTGCAGATCAGGACAACCAGTGCATGTGGGACTGGAACGAGGGATTACGGGTTAGCGCCACAACATGAGGGTCTAACAATAACCAGACATGTGTTTCACTGCAAAGTGAGTGTGGATTCTGTAAGAGCTCCTTTAGTGGCCCAATAAAACTGGCTTCATTGTTTATCCTGTCTCATCTCGTTCATTTCTCTTTAATGTATTTTTCTCTTTAAGGATGTTAAATATACCCTTTTGTAATTTGACTCGAAGTTCAGCAATGTATCAATCAGTACATGGACTGATATTTAGCTTTAAATGTTTTTATTATGCAGGGTTCAGAGAATGTGTGAATCTATGAGTGAAGTGATGTTTTTGATTGGATTCAAACAGACCGCTAGCTCTCATTCAAGCATTTTGAAAACAGCTTTCACAGTGAATCTAAAGCGATCAATAAAGCCTTCCAAAAGCTTTATTGATTGCTTTTGATGCACTGCGATGCAGTGTTAATTCTCTTGATCTGAAATGATTTCTCATCAATAAAAAAGAAGTAGGCCATTTATTTTATCTTGAATGAGTGTGTCTATTTAAAGCAATGTTTCCTGTTGTCCATAAGATGGCAACATATATGAAGTAAATGGCTGTGAGGATGAAAAACAACAATCTGAAAATCAATAATTGCTTTCAAGTGATTTTTGTTATCCTGTTATGATGACTCATGAGAGTGCCAGTATTCTTTGGGTAGATGTGAGGGCAGGGATGTAGCTAAGTCTTACTGGCTTCCTAAAATAATATTGCTAAAGTCCTCTCTTTTTTCAATTAAAACAACCCTACTTGAAGTCTTGGGGTCCTTGTCAGCTGTGGTCCCATCTTGATGTGTCAGTATGGCACATTTTGTACCAGAGAATAAAGTCCATAGAAGCTCATTAGTATGACTTTTGAATGAGCTTGTCATTAGGACTGAGAAAGGGCATCTGGGCTTTTTCTATATTTATATTTTAGAATTCATAGAACACATTAGCTAATTGAGTTATCTCCCTAACCACTCATTATAACGGCATGTCTCCATGAAGCTTTGGCATGTGGCCACAAAGAAATACCTGTAGTTCGTCAAAGGTCCATGAGAAGTGCCTTGGAGATGATCTGCACCAGGAGACTAATTAATGGCAGCGAGTTTGACATCAACACTTCAAACAGGACACCTGGTGGTTTTGTATCATGTTTGTGGTTGGCCTGAATGACGTCCATCGATGTGGACATCACCGAACAATATAAAAGACACTTGTTCTTCCCCTGGGGAGATAAGAAGATCAGATCACTCCCCTTCACACAAGCCGGAGGATGACGTGGCTCCCGACCAGTTTCCGAAAAGCTGCTGGGATGGACACGTCTAACAGGGTAAGTCAGCTTAAGTTAGATTTTTTATTTCAAAATGAGTGAGTTTTCTTTACATTCTCATATAATTCTAGCTTCACAGACACAGCTGTGTTTTCATATATTTGTTGTCAGTTTTTATTAAATTCTTAAGTTTATGTGAGAAACATGCGTGACATTTTTTATGAGTTGATATCATTTCAGGGGATCATTATGGATCATAACTGGGACATTTTAAAAAGTTGAAACACTCTCTGAGGGATTATAAGGCATTTAGTCATGGGTATAGCTCATTGTAGTTTGTATTTTCTATGTCTTGCTTGTGCTTTGTCTATGTCAAAGGATACAGGTTACAAATTAGCTTAGGTTGTATCTCTCTGTTCTTTTATATCTGTTTCTATGAGAATAAACAAAAATAAAAATTTTCTAGGATTTAGTCAAATTGCTTAGCCACAACTATGCCCATATAATCACCTACGATTGGATATTTTCAATTATATGAACTTAAAAATAAATAAAATAATTAATTAATTAATTAAATGAAATGTTTGTTTTTAATGTAACATCACTTTGACTAGTGATAAAGGTTTTAGCATGTATATGTGGAATAAATGTCAGTGATATTATTTGGAGAGTCAGTGATTTATATCATATATAAAATTGCGCACAGTACCATTATCCCAGAAGTTGGTCATGGTGATACACCCTCACTAGAGGTTGGTTAGGTTATGCTTTTATTATGTATATATAGAATAAATGTTGTGATTCATATTCATTATGCTATTCATTCATTAAACTAATCTCTTTTGCCCTGCAGAAAGTCCTGGTGCTGGTTTTGATGCTGCTGCTGTCTCAACTGGCCTGTGATGCTCACAGCATGTCTGAGTGCTGCAGACAACCATCTCGCTCCTGTCGCCTTTATGTGTTGCTTTGTCGCTCTGGCAGCAAGACCTTGGGGGGAGCGCTCACAGGAGATGCCGCCAATGGCATCCTCACTCTGGGCAAACGGAGGGAAGATGAGGATCGCTGGCAGAGCCGACTCCACCAGCTCCTCCAAGGCTCCAGGAATCAGGCAGCAGGGATCCTGACAATGGGCAAGAGGACTAAAGAGAGGGCTGGAGATCAGTACATGGACTGGATGGCTCAGTCAAGAACTACCATCACAACACCCCACCTGATTTAAGCTAAATACCTCATGGTATTAGTACACTGGGACTTAAAATCTAGAGAAATTATACTGGTGAGTGTTATTACTCAAAATGTATAATTTGTAGCTCATGTAGAAACAATTTTGTGATTATCTTTGAACTGTGCCTGTTTGAATGTGATATGATTGTGCATTTAAGTATCAGATTATATTAGTAAAATGTGTAATAGTGTACATATATGGTAAAGGCCTAATAAAAAGATAAAGTCAACATGTCTTTAATTATTCTTGGGTGGGTGTTATAGGGTTAGAACTAAATTCTTCTTACATTTTCTATTAAGAAAGTCCATCTCGCCATCTGATCTAATTAAAACTACAAAAACTTTACATGATCAAGGATTACTTCACAAAGAAGGAAATATATTATCTTATACAGTACTGTATATTATGTTTATTATTCAAACATTGGGAAGTGAAAAGAAGAAAAGGCTTACTTGACTGTTTTGGGAGAGCAAGGGAGTGTCTTATATATTATATATATATATATATATCGTATATATATATATTGTTTTTTGGAGGGTTCAAAGCAAATGCAAGATTCACCTCACCACAATAATTTTCCCACTGAATCAATGCCCAGCCTCTCAGCTCACGCCTGAGCCCATCACAGTGTGGGAATAAAGAGGACCACAAGATGGTGCTGATATGTCAGAAAGTACAGATGATAGCCTATCCAATAGAATGCCTTGTGCATGTTTTGTTCAAAGAAAAAATAATATACACTACCGTTCAAAAGTTTGGGGTCACCCAAACAATTTTGTGTTTTCCATGAAAAGTCACACTTATTCACCACCATACGTTGTGAAATGAATAGAAAATAGAGTCAAGAC
>JAVQJL010086379.1:0-13405 GCA_036024295.1 Nannoperca obscura
GCCCTCTGCATTGCTGTCTCCCAGTACCTGTCTCCAGCCATTGCTCACTTCTTCCAGGCCATGTTCCTTCCTCCAACTCCCCAGACCTGTCATCCTCGAGCCGTCCACCAGATGCCCTCACACTTTCCAGATCCAGCCACTCCCATCTTCTTTGCAATCACCTCATTCCCCTCATGCAAGCTTCCCTGCCCATCTCCCCACCTGCACCTCATACCCCCATCGGCCACTTCCTACATACCGGTCCACTTCCTTTGTTCCAGTGTCGGTTCATCTTAGTGAAGGGTAACATACAATGATACCCTCACCAATTTAATATTTTCAAACCAGTTTCTCGGTCATGTTCTTATAGCTTTTCTTCTGTGCTGAGGAGATTTACAATCTACTCAGTAGAGTTTTTCAGCATTTTTGAGAAAGGAAGGAAGCACTGTTAGAAAAATATCAGCTCCCTAACTTAATAAAAAATATTGTATGATGTTTCAGGACGGCCATTATCAAATAAAGAGTGACACAAGCTTTTCGTGGTAAACACTGGTGGTTGACATCCAGATAACCACACATAGAAACTTAACAGTCAAAACAGATCTCATTTAATAGGATAAGATGTTGAATATTTGGAATTTAAATGTCTGATGACATTTGATCGATGACAAATAACCAACATTATGTTGCTACTAGATGTTTTTTCTTCTTCAATTTATCTATGATTCATCTCAGTTCACTCTACTGTCACACATGGGAAATTTGGCTTGCAGCAGCCAAAAGCGCTTGGCAGAAACACATGAAAGCAGACTCATACAACAGCAAACACAAAAAACCCTGATTAATTAGAAAAAGTTGCATGCAATAATAAAAGCAATAAGTGGAGGCAATAAGTAAAAACAAATTAGAAATAGGGAAAAACAATGAATAAGAACAAGGTAAAATAAACACAAGAAAGATTTGATATTATTTGATTATACTGTTGGTTTTCTGTTTACAAGACACTCAGACCTACTGTATATTTTTGCAATCTACTTTGCAGCTAAAGTGTAAGTTAATTAAGTGACTAGCAGTGGCAGTGTGGCCTGCATACTAGAGATCAACTTTAAAGAGACCATTAATGGATCACTTAGCCATATCTAATTACAAGGTTGTGGTATTTGTGTTCATGAGAGAAGAAGCTGAAAGGAGAGATCACATTTTCACTCTTTGCTGCTCTGCATCAGCTACCAGAGCATTCTGCTAGACAGTTGGTGTCATTTTAAATCAGGCAAGGCTCAATCTGTAAAGTATTGATGTCTGCCATAAATTATCTGTGAATTTGTAAAGAAATCATTTTGATATGTATGCTCATTCACTCACTTACCAAAGGTTACATGAGAGAATCGATACCACTCATATCTGTCCGACAAATATCAAGCCACAGCCAGTTAGCTTAGCTTAGCACAAACACTGGAAACAGGGGGAATCAGCTAGCCTGGCTCTGAACAAAGGGAAGATCTGCCTACTAGCACTTCTAAAGCTCAGTACACTAAACACGTTTTATCATGTGAGAATCTCTACAGTATAAATGGCCACAAAACTGAGAACTGTCTGTGTGCTTGATTAACTTGATTAAACTATGAATTTAAAGAAAGTGTCTCTTTTCTTTCATTATCTTTTTGCTTACCCTGAATTCTGTGTTGAACTATTCCTTTATGTAGATGAATCTCTGTATTTTTGAAACTCACAACTAAGCAGTGAAACTTTAGCTCTGCAGATAACCAACAGTTACCAATGTCACTTGTCAGGGTAGATATCCTCTGGGCAAACGATATATACAGTATACTATATACAGTACTCTTAAGTTAGCCCTGTAGCATGTCTTCAGCCAGAGACAGAGACACACAGAGACTGAGGATCTCATCATTAAGTGGAAAAGAGGAATGGATGCATGTCTCAGTCGTTGTCACTATCAGTGTCATATTCTTCTCCCTCTCGGACTTTCACTCCATTACTTCTCCCAGATCAGGCCCTGCAGTGTTTGTCGCTTCATTATGAAGCATCCTCTCCTCCCACGTTTGTCTCCCTGTCCTCCATTTTCCCTCACTTGTTCGTCTCTGTCCTCGTGGCTCTCTGAAAGCAGAATTATTCAGTTTATCTCCCTTCTCTCTCCCTCCCCTATCCTCGTTTTCTCCTGCTTGGAACGCTGCATGTTCAAAGTACAGAGGCCCCCCAGAGAGCTGGAGAGAAGTGCGCATGAGCTGGAATAGAAAACAGAGGGTGAGCAGGAAAGAGAAGGAAAAAGGAAAAAGAGAGGGGGAAAAATACGGGCATATAGGCTTACCTGAATTTCATATTTGAAGCCCTTAACTCCTCCTCTGTCCCTCTTTCTGTCCCCTCACTACCCCATTCCTGTCATAACAAATGTCACTGTAGAAGCTCTGCAAAGCATGCAGTCTTTCACCTCCACCTACTTGGCTTTTTTTATGAGTTTCATTACAAAATGCCAAAATCTGCCCTTTTGCAACATCACTTCATCGTTCCTCAACAGCACCCACTTATTGGTTATTGTGGTAATGCTGAATGCATCCCTACAAAAAGAGCCGGTCAGCAAACTATTTTGGGCTG
Organism: Nannoperca obscura; assembly: GCA_036024295.1. Taxonomy (NCBI): domain Eukaryota; kingdom Metazoa; phylum Chordata; class Actinopteri; order Centrarchiformes; family Percichthyidae; genus Nannoperca; species Nannoperca obscura. Next base: position 2,590 of record JAVQJL010086379.1, read on the forward strand.
TAAACATCATGACTGTGGTGGCGTGACAGGGCAATGATGATGATTTCCAGAGACATCTGAAGCACAGGGCATTTACATTTGAGTCTTCAATTCAAAAGACATATTAAGGGCAACTTCGCTGTACTGTATATGCATTATTTATGATTTCCAGTTGTGGGAGTCAGTCTTAGTTGCATAAAGAATCTATGCACCATTCCCTGCGATCAGAGTAAAACCGATGCCTTTTAGTCCCGTTAGAAGCATGGCTCTGGAGATGGCAATGTCGGTTGCTCATTTGGTTGGTAGGTCCAACACACAACAACTATGAGATGGATTGTGATGAAATCTGCAGACATCCGTAATCCGCAGATGTTGAATTCTTCTGATTTTGGTGATCCTCTGGCTTTCTCTAGCACCACCATGAGGTTGACATTTGTGGTTTTGAGTGAAAAGTTACAACAATTATTAATTGGATTGCCACTAAATTTGGTACTCACATTAATGGTCCGAATTGTATTCATTTTGCAGATCCTGTAACTTTCCATCATCAGGTCAGAAATGGTCTATGACCAAATATCAGTAAAATCTATGACATTCCCATCTGCCTCAGCTGCACTCGTGCTAATGCTAATTAGAAAATGCTTGCATGCTAACAAACTAAACTAAGATGGCGAACATGGTAAACATAATGCCTGATAAACACCAGCACATTAGCATTGTCATTGTAAGCATGCTTATATGAACATTCAGCACAAAACACTGTGCCTAAGTACAGCACAAAGCTGCTAGCGTGACTGTAGATGCTTTGTCTTGTTAAATGATCATGCACATAACCTGTGTTTGTGTGTTGAAGCTACTGTACTGAAACATCTGAGCTTCAGTTGTGGCATCAGATTTTTAAAAGCACTTATTAAGTGGGTTCTGAGACAGCAGAACGCAGTTAATAAGTGGTTGCTGTACTTTCTGTGCAGCAACAAAAAGACAATTACAGCAGGGGTCGTAATGATTAACAAGTTTGAAAGCAGGTAGTAAGAGAAGTTTTATGGAAGCGGAGAAGTGAAGAAAGAGAAATATTAAACAGTAGTGTGAAAGCACGATGTTAGCCACAGTGCATCTACATATAATGTCTCCTTGGGCTGTCAGTTTAACCTCAAAAGGAAACGAGAGAAGGAAAGGAGTGAAGGAAAGGAGGCCTGACAGATGTCGAATGATAGAAGTATTTTTTTCACAGAAGACATTTTGACATGTCACAGTAGGAAGAGCACAGGTGTCAACAATTAAATGAATGATGGCTGAATTCCTTTCCTTTCGTTTCAGGGTCCTGGTATTGTGCATGCTGTCTCATTGTCACACTGTCATAGCTTACTGGGACACTTGAATAGAACAGAGCCATCGCTATTGTTATTAGGAACACCTGTTCTTTTCTTAAGTCAAAATGTCTGCTGTGAAAATAGCCTATAGTGAGAATTGTAGCTCTGCAACCAAAGTGTGGTGTGTACAACGTTACATATTACAAAGTTTATCATGGCAAGAGTGTGCACACACACACACACACACACACACACACACACACACACACACTGGTATCCTCCCGGGATTCAGCCAACCAGTGATGACTTGAGCTGCAGAGTTTATCTTCTGTCACTGTTTAAGGTCAGACAAAGAATAAGATTCCAAAAAAACCCACCAGAGACAAATACCAGCTGACAGGGTCACCCCCTCAACAGCAGGCCAGCCCTGACATTTGTGTGTGTTTGTGTGTGTGACTGGAGATATTTCTTAACTCACTTGAACAGTCTGCTGCCATCTGCAAAGTCCTCGTCTGCTGACCTTTGTGTTCTTTGTTTTCTCAGTTTGCAAAACTAGTGGAGATCACAAAGACTTTCCAGAGCTTTTCACTTTTTATTTGTCTTTTATGGGGAAGGAAGTCATTTCTGCTGCCTCTGCAAAAAGTCATGAATTTAATTGAAAACCAAACTGTGGTTGAAATTTAAACTCTGTGTCCTTCAGCCTCGTGGAGCTACTGGGAGCTGTAAGACAAGCTATTATTATGTATTTCATCAGACGCATCTAGACGTCCTTTTATTTGAGCTGTTCTATCCCTCCCACCTTCAACATCTCCTCTATAACTTCCATCCTCACCTTATCGTCTTTTTTTTGTCCTCTTTCATCTTTCTCCCTCAGCCCCGCTCCAACTTTCCGGCCCTCCCCCGCCAGCCCATTGGCCCTCCAGTCCAGCGGGACCATGATGCTCAGCAGCTCCGTGGAGGTGCCCAGCCCGGGTGGGATGAGCGGCCTTAGCGGGCTGAGCGCTGCGGCCCGGAACGTGGTGCGCTCCTCCAGCATCTCGGGGGCCATGTACAACCTGGAGAAGAGTCCAGGCAGCGGGGGCCCGGACTCCGCATCACTGGCTGGCAACAAGAAGCGGCGCTCCAGTCTGGGCGCCAAGATGGTGGCCATTGTGGGGTTGTCGCAGTGGAGCAAGAGCACGCAGCAGCTGAACCAGCAAGGTCAGTTTACAGTTTGAAATGCTTCTGGATGTCAACTCTTTAGAAAAAGCTTTACTGCCAGTGCAAGTGAAATGTATTTCCCCCCTCACTCTTCTGTCTTTCCTTTACATGACTTTAAAGGCCCCATTTCTTTCAGCAAATGTTTCTCTACCCTCAGGTATACATTTCCCTTTTCCATTCACACCATTTTAGCTTAGTTAGCCTTACCTTTTGTGGTATTATCATTGTAATGAACCCTTTTCAAAAGCCTGCAACACTATTGTGAGCATCATTGTGTGTTGAACTTTGTTCAAGCGGGTTTGCAGCAGTAGCAGCTAGTATGCACGGCCTCTGTGTGGCAACGCTGTGCTCTTATATGTGTCCTGTGGGGTGTAATTACAGATACAATAGTGTTTCTCATCATCCTTAGTGTCGAACACAAACGCACTCAGTCCTGGTGGGAAACAGAAAAAACACAGAGGCTTGGTAAAGACTTAATTCTTCTTGGTAAACACAATGAATACTTATACTATTAAGTAAAATTAGTACAAGTCTAACATCCCCAAAAAATAAAAATAATACCAACTTTAACTAGAATTGTAAGATTATACTTACACAACTTTGTAATTTAGCAAATATTTAACAAAATATAGCAATGTTAATGCATCAGTATTTAATGGTGTCTTAACAGAATCAGTTGCACGAGGTAGACAGCATGCTTGAATAGTTATGACCAGATCAGAAAATATCTAAGAATAAGTAAACAAGTCTTAGACTCTGACAAAGTATTCATTGCCTACTTTCAATACTTGACTTCTTCATTGGACTGTGGTTGTATTGAGTAAATATAACAGGACCAGGCAGGTTTGCTTGTCTCTCTTACTCTCGGCAATGACTAGTGTGTGAACGCTGAAAGATAAGCGAAAAGAAAGACATGACATTAAAGAAAGTTTTACTTTATACATGTTGTCATGCCGGCTCTGACACCATATGGCTAATGGGCAGAGTACACAGGAACATACACACTCACCTAAATCCTGTATCTCTACTTGTTTTTGGCACCAGCGCGCGCGCGCACACACACACACACACACACACACACACAACCCCCACACAAAGACCTCGGTGCATTCACTTGTCTGACGCAGGGAGAGCTGTCGATATTTTCACCACAGGGGCTTTCATGTCTCTGTGTTTGTGGTGATTAGCAGAGCACAATGGAGGGGAAAGTGTGGATGAGGAGGCTAGGAGGGGCTGAGGATGTAGAGAAGAGGAAGGGGAGACGAGGGGTGTGTCTAAATTTAGATGTTCTCAGCTGCCAGAGGAACACATCGTGCCTGCCACAAAATTACAGTATCATGCACCTTCCTCTTCCATCCATAACACGTCTCTCCTCGCTACCGCAGTATCATCCTCAGCTCCTGCCTGGTAGTTTTCTTGCTGTGTCGGCCGCAACAGGTTTTGAGATCGGGTATTGGCCAGACCTGACTGATCAACAATAAATACTTAAATGCTTTCTGTTTCTGCTCTGTTCATTTGCTGTAATGAGCTAATTTTGATGTGTTATGCTACTGCTGTTACCTCTATGTCCTGCATATACTTACCAAAAGATGTATTTTAATGTCAGGGCAGTGGTAGGCCTTTACTGCGAAACTGGAAATGTTGTTCGTGCCATTCAAGGTAGCAATTCAATATAGTTGATTGTTTGCACTTTTTGTCAGAAAGACATTTTAAGGCATTGCTTGGATGCAGTAAATTATGATTTTATTACATATTTAATGAAACTCAATGAAGAAAAGCGACTACAACAACAACAACTGAGTTATGTCTTATTAGCACCAAACTTTTAGTAGCTATTAAAAACAAACAGAGGAGCTATGTAACATTAATTTAGTGGGACAATTTATGAGATACAGATTTTAAATTTGGGAAAAGGAGAGCACTAGTATTTTATCTTTACTTATTCTTAGCAGATACCTTGAGTTTAGGTATCAGAATCAGTTTTGGGCAAGGCAAAAAAAAACAGTTTCAGTTGATTTTGGTGTAAATTGAATCACAAAACAAAAACAAACCAAAATTATTTCACGTAAAATCCTTTAAACAACAAGATTATGTGACCGTTCTATTTGAAATTGGCTGTTTTCTCACAGCTTTACTAGGCTGAGCCTGGAAACCTGGAGACAAACATGGCTATTTACTGAAATGGGCCACCCTAATCTGTTGTTTTCCTTACCTCATAATTCACACCAGCTAGAGGCGAAAAATGGGTGCATGTAATTAGATGGGTGACCCGCGCAGACAGACAGAGTGACACAAGGTCACACAACAACAGACAGACGAACAGGTAAACAATCCCCCTCGCTTGGTCATGTTCGATCAGGATCCTCTCTGTGTTCCTTCCTTGCAGTCGTTAAAGGCCCAATCTGGTCATCTGTCACTGCTCCATGTTCCGAGTGACACATGCACGCTTTGCTCGGTTGGTCACCTAATAGCCGATAAGCCACAGGTTGTTTTAGGTCCCCAGAGAAGAGGGAATGGGCGAGGGAAGTAATTTGGAATTTGGTTGCAGAAATGGGAAAAATAAATTGAATGCTTTCTACTAAACAACAGACAAGCTGACAATAAGCCTTGTGGTCATTGATTCATTGATTGACACCTGATATTATTGAATAACTTGCTGCTGTATGTTGTGATGGTTGCAAAGTGAACATTGAGGGGAAAAAAGGGAAAAATCTAATAAATGTCTTTCTGTCATTCTGTCATTATTCTAAATGTGTTGCTCCCTTTTTATGACTTTTAAGATCAGATGATGAGCAGTCTTCTATCTAGAGGCTAAAAATCTGTTTCCATTGGTTGTTTTTTCTACTGTAAATAACAAGATTGATAGTGGATGACCAAAATGGGTATAGAGACAGTGATAGAGACGCCCGATAGAGACACAAAGAGGTAAAAAAGACAAAGTGAACTGAGACAGTGGGGGAATATGTCAGCGTCTCACCATTAAAGTGCTATTAGGAGGTAATGTGGTTATGGCGTTGTTATTGTGTCAGAGTTTCTGCAGGGTATGTTCTAGCAATGCTCCATTTTGTGAATTGGATCCAGTCAATTTATAAACTATCAGCAGAATATGTCCTGATAAGCTGTTATGCAAGCGAAAGGTGTTTTTGTTGACATGTCCAAGCAAGAATTGCAGTTTATTTTCAAAATGACATAATTTCCAAATGGTAAAAAACTATTCAAAAAAGAGGAATTACTCTCTATATCAAAATACAGCCGTTATCTCTCTACATAAAACCTTTGGCAGCTTTGGCTTGATTATGGTCCAATGATCTGGCTTTTTACAGTAGTCACCATTTAAGGGTGTACATTGATTGTATTTATAACAAAGACTGTGACGGTGAATAAAAATCCACTATTACTTAATCCTCATCAGAGCAAAAACTCCCACCGGCATAGCACTCAAGGTCTTTGACACACACAAGCTTCTCTACCACGACGAAAATGAAAACAAACTATCACTGCTCATTATTGATTTTACTGCAGAATGCAAAGAGTAAATGAATCTGAACTGATTGACACAGCACCCCGATTTAAACATCCTCCAACAAACAGATTTTAGATGTCTAAAGTAGGACAAGTACATTTTTTAAGACTGCAACCTTGTCAATATTTTCAGACAGCAGCTGGGACCTCTGACAGGTCTTATTATAAATGGATGCCATTTAATTGTGCCCTTTGGTGTTTTCGAACAAAGATATGAAACATTTGGGAGTCTAGAGAATAAACCATATAAACATGAGCAATACATAAAATACAGGTAGTGTAGAAGATAAAGTTAGAAACATTCCTTCACGTTGCACTGACACAGTACACTTTCACAAAACTGGTGTTGCTGTATAAGGTGTACTTCCATATTTAGATCCTCATCTATGATGCTATTTTCATGCATTCCTTCAGATGTGGTGTGTGTTTTTCTTCCTTAATGTATCTCAGTTTTCCTCATGAAATTCCATTCATAGCCCCAACTCCCACTGTGCCATTGTCTCATTATTCTAGGTTTTGTAACAGTGTTGAGGATGGAATTTTGGTTCTGTGTGTGCTCTGTGTTTCACCTGCTATTATTAGTATCAGTGAGGAGAAAGCACACACAAGCACACACACAAATGGTTCCCCAGGTTTAATGGGTGAGTCACTCCTCCGCTGAACACAGGCTTATCTCCTGAGCAGGTTTATCCATGGCTGTGAAAACAGAACCAGCAGAGCGGCTCCCAGTACACTGTCAGTGTGCACGGAGGGACGTAGCTTGCTGAGAAACAAGCGCCACTGATGAGTTACAGTGCACCAGGAGAGTTAGATTAAAGGAAACCAGGCGTTGATGTGTGCCTGTTTGTGTTTGGCTTTTGGTGAGCATCCCAGTGAAAGGCTTCAACTACTAGCCCCCCCTTCCCAGTTTGTATATGTGTGTGTTTGTGTGTGTGTGTGTGTGCAATTGTGCACATGTATTTGGCTGGTGCACATTCACACTCAATCACCTCACTCTTTTCTGCTCCATTTAGCTCTCTCAACCCACTCAACACCCCTCCTCTTTTTTCTCTCAACCTTGCTTTTCAATTCCTTTAACTATTCTTTATTTAAATTTATCTGTCTTCTGAATGTTTATTTCTGTGGAGCGTTAGATAGTACTGTTGGAACACCAGAGACAAAGAAAAGAAACAAAGACCAAGAAGGAAAAAATGTCTGACACAGGAAGAGAAACTCTTGTTAGTTTGCTTATTGAATTGCTTCCAACTTTGTTCTGAGACCACTAGCAGCCACATTTCTGGATGTACTGTTGTCAGACAAATGATTTTGAGTTGGCTGACCGTAAATCAAGCTCCAACTTGGGAATGGAGATATGTGAAGGGGCTTTCACCATTGCCGGTGATGTTAAGATACCTATTTCCCATACTTCTATTATTTCTTAATAAAATAACACAGGTGTTTCTGTTTCATTTGCCTGGCTATAAAAGTCAGCTAACGTAGCCTGTGCTCAACTTCATAATATACTGTTGCTAACCTCACAAGTATGCAGTGTTGTGATACTAGCCAGTTTGGTTCATTAGCTAATATTTGTGGTACTTTTATAGTAAAGTTTGATTAATGAAAAGGTTGTCAGCCACTGTTTATACATGTGCTGTTAGATAAATGTATCAAAGATACCGGTTATTACTGCTAAGAGTAGAGCAGTGCTGATGTTGTGTAACTATGTTGACAGGTTAAGCTCTGCTTTGATCAGTTTGCCTGAACTAACAGTGAACATAAAATGTCTTTGTAGATTCCTGAATCCTTTCAACGTGAACGTTGTGCTCCCCCACATCGAGATAGTTCTGCAGGACAGGCTGATGTGATGCAGATGGGAGATAGCAATGGATAACATAACACAGGAGTCTCTGTCTGTCTCTGTTCTCCTAACCACTATCTAAAACACCATTCTCTGAACAGTATTATGCCATGTGTGTGCACATCTTCCCTTTATTGGTTGTCACTTGTAACATTAGAGGTATATACTGTAGCTGGAAGTCTCCTTCCTTTAGGCTATAATAGTCAGCTTTCTTTCAATGTCAGCTTCTTTTCTCCCTCATTATTAAAGATGTGTATCATGTTTTGTATGTTGGATGAGGATGTTGCTATATCTTAACAATTCTATTCAAAATGATTGAGTGCTTCTGTAATATGTAAGCACATGCAAGTGATTAGTGATGTTTTGTCAAGAGAAAGAAACCCAACAATAACACGTTAAAAGGCCACAGAGAGTGGCTAAAACCAGTCTAGTCTGGTACAGTGGACCGGAGAATAGACTCAGAATAGACTGAGAATATTCAGGGTGTTTTCGGGGTGACTCACTCATGCCCTACTTCTAGCTCTGATTCTGAGTCACAGCTAGGAAACACACTTTAGGAATTTTGGCAGACATTTTGGAAAGCTTACGGTGATCAGATCCTTCGAGGGAAAACTTACCCTTGAAAAAGAAAGTCTTACACACCAACAGCTCCAAAAAGGCTTGTGAACTGTTAGAACAATGGAATTTGTTGAAACTCACTTGTGATCTGAAGTGTGGCAACACTTAAACTGCACTGTAATAATAATAGCTATTTCACAAGATGACTACACATGATAGTTATTCATATTCCCTATGACTAATCGAAACATCCTCCTTGTCCCTTTTGAGCTGCTATTTCAGGTGAGACTGCTGCTCTGTTGTCTCCCTCACCCCTCCTCCTGCTCCACCAACTCATTTTTCCTTTGAAGCGTATTGAGTCACTGTCTCTCCCGACACACACAAGCTGAAACCTTACTCATGTCTCTAAAAGCTTTCTCTACCCCACCGGTGCTTTTAGAGGCTACAAAACACAGGCTAAGCTGCCTGGCGATCACTTTCTTTGCCCTTTCTGTTTCTCATCTCTCTACTTGCCGTGCTCCCTCGTTACCCTCTTTGTGTTTGCTACAGTTCACTGACATCTTCATTTTCCCTCTCCTTTATCTCTTCCCCCTTCATCTCCATCTTTTATTGCTCTCACTTTCACTCAAAGCTTCTATCAGGTTTTCTGAATCTCTCCCACTGACTCCTCCACGCTCCACACTCTATTCTTAGCCAGACAGATTGGTGAACCATTCAACTGTGAATCTGTCTTTCTTTGTACCTGTATATCTGATATTGTGTGTGTACAAATATGTGTGTCTGTGTGTAGCTTGCTTCTGCATGTAAAACACTGCCTCTCAACCAAGTGTGAACTAACCTCAGTTGTAAAGCACTCCACCTGCAATCTGATGCAAGCTTTATATTTAAAGGAATAATCTGACATTTTGGCAAAAAGACTTATTTGCTTTCTTGCTGAGAGATACATGAGATGACTGATACCAATCTGAAGTCTGTATGTAAATGTGAAGCTAGCGCCAGGAGCAGTTAGCTTAGCTTGGCACAATGACTGGAAACGGGGAAACAGCTAGCCTGGCTCCTGTCCAAAGGTAACAAAAATGTGACTACCAGCACCTCTAAAGCTTAAGAAGTGACTTCCTGGAGTATTGTCGTCATAATGATGTTGCCAGGCAACCAGTGGAGACGAAGTTGAAGCCCGGTCTCATCAGCATTTAAGAAGGCAACATTTTTGGCGGAAATGGAATGGCCAAGAATAGTGTTTTCACTCACAGGAGCGATGTAAACCAGCTATTTTTTTTCAGTTTTAGTGAACTTTGATCTATACATTTGTGCCATTAACCAATAGCAAGTCTTGACATACCTGCAGTTGATACTCCACAGAGGAGGCAAACAGTTGTGAGACAGGGAGCTGAGGACTTGCGAACTGACAGTTGGCATGCTTGTTAGCTTTTTTTCCATCTTCAATAAAATGTTGAATGAATTAAATGATGTACATCCCGTGAACAAAATACTATTATGAATGACTAACCCTAGCATGTCCTGGCTGGCTAGAATGTTAGTGGCCATTGTAGTTTACCTCCTGTGTGTGGCCTCTGCATCACCAAGGTCTCGAACAACACCAGAAAGCCTCTTTCTGGTGCGACCAGGTCTTTACCTCGCCTTTTAACTCCCCGTAAAACCACAACTTGTCATTTTTACACTTTGGTTGTTTTAGGGATTAAGCAAACATAACATGTTAAACAGTGAGTTTTAGAGAGGCTGATTGGCTCATTTTATTTACCTTTGCACAGAGCCAGGGTAGCTGTTTCCCCTTGCTTTTGGTCTTTTTGCTAAGCTAAGCTAACCTGCTTCTGGCTGGCTTCATATTTATACATACAAACATGAGAGTGGTATCAAATGTCAAACTATCCCTTTAACAACAATGGATCTCTCATCTCAAAGCTTGCGCTCTGTTGATGGAATCGGTATGTCTTCTTATATGTGTTATACATTATGTCAGAGTTTTCACACAGCAGGTGTCATTTCACACAGATGTCGGGGGCTTTTAGTTGATCTGGTTACTAATAGAGTAAGAGATCTCAGACTTATCAACCTGGGTCAAACATGAGCAAGAGCACTTAGTGGCACCCCAACAAGGCTTTAACAGGCAGTGAAGTGTCACAGAGCTCAAAACCATGTGAGGTGAGTCACTGTGTTGTGTGTGTGTATGAACGTCTGTGTGTAAAAGACCTATCATCAGGGTGTTGTTATTATTCCTCTCGACACTGAGTGCTGTAAACACATGCTCACACAGAACATACACAAGCCTGTTGCCGGATTGTGCTGTGAAAGAAAAGGTGAAGAGGAGAGCAGCTTTTGCTGCATAGGAGCAACACACACACACACACACACACACACACACACACACACACACACACACACACACACACAC
>JAVQJL010086382.1:0-51573 GCA_036024295.1 Nannoperca obscura
CTTCTTCTTCTTCTTCTTCTTCTTCTTCATCATTTCAGGATTATCAGCTTTCCTGCCATCTCTCCCTGTCTCCATTGGTGACAGTGCCTAACAACCATCGCCATGGGTGAAATGGAGCAATTGCGAAAGGAGGCGGACAGTCTGAAAGACCAGATCACTGTCAGTAGACCCATCCATATCATCTTTAATAAACTAAGACAAACATTTGGTTGTTTGCAGTATTAATCACTGACATTATGTGGCTTTACTATTCACAATGACCTGAAGACATATCTGAAATGTGAAACCTTACAAATATCTGTTATAATTGATAAACACATCTTAGATTTGTAGTGGCTCCTACTCAGTGGTACTAGTCTAGTCTTGTTTGTGTTTTCTCCCCAGGCAGCTCGTAAGGCCGTGCAGGACACTACATTGCAAGAAGCAGCAGCTGGGATCACCGTGGTGGGTCGTGTCCAATTGAAGACCAGAAAAACACTAAGGGGTCACCTTGCCAAGATCTATGCTATGCACTGGGGCGCTGACTCCACGTAAATATACAGCATACTGTACACAAATTGAAAGAACACCTGCTGTTTTATTTCACCGCCAAGGTGTGATAGGTTTCAGCTGACCTCTATGGCTCACATCTCCTTCTTTCTTCTGTCATTGTTACCCCACCAGGCTGTGTGTCAGTGCCTCACAAGATGGAAAACTCATAGTGTGGGACAGCATTACAACCAACAAGGTACGAAGGAATGAGCAGACAAGAGGTGTATCATAAATACAGTAGTGGTAGATGACGGTAAATGTACACCATACGAAGCCATGAAACTGAAAAATATACATTAATGTACACGTTACCTAACTTCTTAAAGTCCCTGAAAACTTGGCTTAAAATATTAACAATTTCTCTAAAACATTAAATATGAAACACTAAATAAGCAACAATCAAAAGTATGATTTATAAAGAGTTTTATAAACTATGCAAATCTGCTTTTTTAGGACTGTGTGGATGTGGTTTGATCAGATTTGATTGACAGTTATCAACCACTACGTGACATCACTTTTTTCTAACTGAGTCCCACCCACACAGCTTGTACTAAGAAGCTGATTGAGAAAATACATTTTCAGGGCCTTTAAGTGTTATGGCTTCAGATTCAGTATCAAAGTCCATTTGGTTTCATTGGCTGAATACTATTGCACTACTTCACCTTCACCACGTCTTCTGTGTGTCCCCAGGTGAATGCCATCCCTCTCAAGTCATCGTGGGTGATGACTTGTGCCTATGCACCTTCGGGGAACCTAGTGGCTTGTGGTGGTCTGGACAACATGTGCTCCATCTACAACCTCAAGGGCAAAGATGGAAACGTCAAGGTGATGCGTGAGCTGGCGGCACACACAGGTAGGACAACACAGCTTGGAAGTTACATTTCTTGAAGCCACTGATGCTCATACGATTGGACTTCACTGGGTCCTTCTTGGATTTGCTTATATTCCCTTAAACTGTGTCTTGAGGTTCCTCACATGGTATTTCTTTGGTTGCCCAGGTTACCTGTCCTGCTGTCGTTTCCTCAGTGACACTGAGATCATCACCAGCTCGGGAGACTGCACTTGGTGAGAATATAGTATGAGCTTAACTTAAAAGTATGTTCTACTTCCCTCTGTGTAGTTAAAACGGAAATAAATATTGTCTTTGGTCCGTCTCCTTCTAGCGTACTATGGGACATTGAGACAGGGACCCAAAAGACTGTCTTTGCTGGACATCAGGGAGACTGCATGTCCCTGGCTGTGTCCCCAGACTTCAAGTTTTTTATCTCGGGGGCATGTGACTTCACAGCCAAGCTGTGGGACATCAGGGAGGCCACCTGCAGACAGACCTTTGGAGGCCACGAGAGTGACATCAACGCAATTGGGGTGAGAATGAGAAGAATTTCCACCTCACTTCTGTATCAGAGCTTTGACTTTTTTTTATTTTTGCTAAACTTTACTTGTTTCTATTCACTTCTCTTTTTTCCAGTTCTTCCCCAATGGTAACGCAGTGATAACAGGGTCGGATGATGCCACCTGTAAGCTGTACGACCTGCGAGCCGACCAGGAGCTCATCACCTACCAGGACTCCAGCATCATGTGCGGCGTGACCTCCCTGGCCCCGTCCCTGTCTGGACGCCTGTTGCTGGCTGGCTACGACGACTTCAATGTCAACATCTGGGACACACTTAAATCTGAGAGAGTGGGTAAGTACAGGTGGAAAATAGAGACAATAAAGTGAATTTAAAGCGTCTAAAACATCAAGTGTTTAACTTCTGATGTAGGATGGAGTGCTGCATCTGATACATTTTTAGTGGTACTTTTCTCAGCTTACATCACGTTTTTTTCTTCTGTGCCATGGTCCAGGAGTGCTGGCTGGTCACGACAACAGAGTGAGCTGTATCGGAGTGTCCTCAGATGGGATGGCATGTTGCACAGGATCCTGGGACAGCTTCCTCAAGATATGGAACTGAGGCTGTTCCTATCCAGCGAGCAGAAAGAGAGCAGTTAACATCTGCCTGGGAGAAAGTGAGGAAGTAAAAAAAAAAAAAAGAAGAAATTGGAGTTTGAGGGAGGGATGAGGGATGACGAGCCGCATAGGGTGAGAAGAGGGTATTTTAATTGTGCCAAGTCCTTTCTAATGTCCGAGAGGTGTTGTAATGTGAAGATTTTCTCCTCTCTCTGTCACGTCGCGCTCTCACTTTTCTTCTCACGTTATGAGGGAGTTTGGGGTGGGACAAAGGGTGGGGTCTCAAAAGATCATTCCTCTTATAATGGTTTATTATATTGCAGTTCAAATCAATAACATATGCACATTTATCGCGGCAATTCAGAGAATCTCCCAATGAGAACAGTTGCCAAATGGAAATGGTAGCACACTGGATGGGATAGAATTGAATAGTGTCAAGTTACAGCCTGTGTAGGTTCACACTATCTATCATATGCTGTGTTTTATATCAAAGTATAAGTTATGTCATATGAATAATATGAGCATTTGCGTTGTTTGTTCTTAGTTTTGGTAGATTCCCTAGATGCTTACTTTTAGTTTCATTTCATTTTCTAATTTTAATTAAAATGGAGTTATAGTTTGCAGATGTCTACATTAGTGTTTGAGTTGTTTTGTATGTGATTGATGGACAATATTAACGAGGATTTGGGGTCTCATTATTTGGCCTAATGCCCCTGGTAGCTTGACCTTAAAAGTGCTTTGGGTAAACTGTTTAACTGACAGATGGGATGATAAAATGTTTTTCATGGTTCACTAAGCACTTAGAAAAAAAGATGACCCATTTGTCAGGAGGACTTTTTGTATGCGTGATTATATGGATGATCGCGTCTATTGTGTGCATATGAGCAATACATCTGAATCTGTAGAAGACCGCTTACCTTTTCCTCTGCATGGTACAAGATTAACTTGAAGGACAGTTTATGTACATACAGAAAAAAAAATCTCTAAGTTCTGACTAGAATTTGGACTGCCTCTTTTCCAACACTGGATACACACTGTGCAAAGTAAAGCAATACTACCTTTCTTAAAGACTGTCTAATAAATGTGGGATTCTGCATTACACAAGTCTTTAGTGGGTTTTTTTCTAACATGTTGGCTTCAGTTATGACTTAGTTTATGACATATATCCATATATAAATCCCGCTTGATATGAAGGCATAAAATATGGCATGATTGCTGAAGCACTTTTATTTACAGGAGTGTGGCGGTTCACAGATTTCTTTTTCAATATGATAAAATCTTCAAGGAATTTAGAAGTTTGCATAAAAGCATAAACACATTTATTTTTTATAAAGGTCATTGTTCATTTACAGGCTCCCTCTAGTGTTTATTACTGGAACTTAATTACAAACCAACTAAAAATTAGGAAGAGGCATAAACAATGGTGTCAAAACCAGAGTGGTGTGATTCAAATAGCTGTTACAGGAAATATGAGATGTTCAAAACAAAAAGGAACAAATATTTAGTTTTGAGCTTTTGTTCCATTTATACAGAAGTAGACTAGAAATTTTACAATTTAGGTGTTGGGGAAAATTGTTATAAATAATAATAAAAAAAAAAAGGTATCTCAGGAGAACAATTCCTCAAGAATAACATGGGGGGGGGGAAGCTAAACTAGCTTACAACCAATACAAAGATTTTAATCGCAAGTATGAATGCAAATAAGTTTATTTATATTTACAAGAGGACAAGACAGTATGGAAAACTGCATGAAGTGGCAGTTAAAGTAATATACACAGGACACAATCAGTTTAGGAAAGTTGTACACATAAAAGCTTGTTTTAAGAGATATAAAAGTGGCAGGATTCTGTTCACATTGCTGCAGTAAATCATCTATTCTCCTTATCCAGAGACACTGCAAGCACTCTGCAGTCCATCTGTCCAAGCCTCTTCTTATTCGGGGTGGACACTTTCAGCTTCATCTGAAAGTGAGGACACACGCAGTTGATTTACTTTCTGTGTTGGAATTCACTCAATACTAAACATCACCACATAAGTTTTAGTAATAAGGAGAGTAGGTAGATATCAGTGAGGGCATGTCTATACAATACCGGAGGATGTTGATCCCTGGGTGAGTTGGTCTCCTTAAGGATCTGCAGCGGGGAGCGGCCTTCAGTACCTTGAAAAGAAAGGAAACGTCAAGCAACAACTTGTTGTTAGCATAGCTAACAAAAAGCCACAAACCTTCCACACACACACACACACACACCTTTCTGCTTCAGTTTTCCAGACTGTCCCTTGTTTTCATTGGTTACTTTCTTCATGGCCACGCGGACAGCAAGAGGAGAGGAGCCTCCTTTTCCACCGTGCCCCTTCACTTCTCTAGCTCTTAGCCCAGAGGCGCCAAAACCTTTCCCCAGCCACTGCGGCTTGAACACTACCTGACTGGGGCTCTTTGAGTCAAAGGTGGGGCAGCGGATGCCGGTGCAGAGCTGTGGCTGCTTTGGGCTGGGGACAGTTGGTGGCTCTGGTGGAGCAGATGTAGGCGGCAAAGACGAGTCTTCAACAAGCTCCTTTGTTTCCTCAGAAGATGCTTCCTCTGACTGTGCTGGGGCCACCTGAGCTGGGAAATCATCTGCATCAGTGGGTAGGGAAAGCTCAACAAGGGACTCTGGTTCAACAGTGATGGAAGGAACGGCATAAGAGTGATCCACACCCTTCTTGAGTGGCTTCCCTTCCACATCAGGCACTGGGGATGAAGCACTGACACAATGCACCTCAGCAAAGATCTGGGACGAGGTTGTTCCCTCATGGCAAGTTATCAGACTCATGCTCAATCTCTTGTGAAGAGGAGACTCTCTTGCTTCTTCAGCTTCCTCCAGGCTGATGTCGGTTTCAGTTTCTATCTCCACCTCTACTTGGGGCTCGTCAAGATACAAAAAGGGGCTAGAGTCACCCACAGTTTGGAGAGGGGGAGGCACAGGGGTGGTGAGGAGGTGAGGGTGCTCGGCCAGGGAGCCAAAGTTGTTTGAGGGCTGAGTAGACAGGAGGGGCTCAGTGGAAGCCAGCTCTTCACCCTTAAAGGACTCCTCCTCCACTGCATCATTGGAGTGTTTCCGATGGGCTTCAGGGACTTTGCCTTCAGCCTCATTGCGGAAAAGCAAGCCCAGGTGACGAGCAAATGACCCAACTGTCACTGTGTGAGCAAATGGAAGAACATCGTGTTACAGGGCATTTTGCAGGTGAGAAAACCCAGGCTGAACGTTACACTTTACCAAATAGTTACCTCTCATGACTTCTCTGGTAGGGGTGCGGGTAATGCCAATAGTGGGTGAGCGGGGATCAGTGAATGCCAGTGGACACGCACTTTTCACCTCAGCAACAACTTTGGACACAAGCCCACCAACCTAGGAAAAACAGTTAACTCGTTTGAAAATGCTTTTTCCCCCCACAGCTTACAGCATGTCTAGTATTAAGTCAGCCAGGTTACTTACCTGAATGGGTGTACGGTCGATTCCTGTTGAAGGAGAGCGTGGATCTATCAGACGACTGACTTGACTGTTTTTGATGGCTGGTTCTGGTTTTGATGGTGCAGACACACCCATCTTGCTCTCACTGGATCCCATGATGCTGATTTAAAAGTTAACTGGCTCACAGGCAAATAGAACAGAATATACTGTTTTCTGCCAAATGCAAGACACAAAAACACAACATGTATAAAACAAATATGGTAACAAAACACATCCAAGTATAAAACAGGAGTACACTAGTGAAAAATACAGATAAGATACTTAAAAACATATAATACAACATCAAATGCCACCAGGTCATTTCCATACAATGAAAAACAAACCTTAGACTATTTAAACTAAACGCTGTGGAGCAAGGTTTATGGCTCGTTTTATAATTACCTAAATGAGTGCATATAACTACATTATGATACAGAACAAACTTTAAAATGTAACCTTACAGTCATGCATTACATCAGTAGCCTGTTTGCATTCTTGCACACTACGTCTATTTAAAAACAAAATGTGGTATGAACAGTTGGCTAAAAATGAAATAACTGGCTAGCAACAAGCTAGCTTAGCTAGGTCAGGTCAGTTAGCGTGGGGTTTCCCCATTTCAATCAGGTGAACTTGTAACGTTTCGACAGTAAACGTTGACCGTAATACGCTTGATAGAGTTCAGACTACTTTACCAAATCAACCGAGGTGTACAGCTTCAAATATATTCTCTGGCTTACCTTGTATGTGACAAAGACGGTCGCTCAGGCGTGCGGCTTAACCTCTTTTCCCTTTTCCACACTTGAGATAAACGGGAAACACACGACTTTTAAAACATTTAAATGGCGGGGTTGCGTGCATGTTATTTTTAAATGAACCAATCAGCGTGTGCGGTTTACCCCTCTCCTCGGCGCTGATTGGCTTAGAGCACTGTGTTCTAGAACTGGGCGTGGTGTTCTACCGATAACACATTTCAAAATTGAAATAAATGCATGCTTTGTTTTTCACGTCGGGGAAAAAAAAAAATTTGAACTGTTACATTGGAGCAATCTTGCTGATGTATGCATCTCCTTATATAAGGAAATATCAGATGTAATAAAGTGATACTTTTCAGAGACATCACAAGCACAAGAATATAACCTTCATTTCCACATTATCTGCCAAAATGCATCTTGAAAAACATGCAATTTTATTTTTTTAACAGATTTAAATATGAAGGCTGGAGTGTGCCACTAAGATAATGATAGACTTTTACTGCACAATGTTTAATTATAATGGTAATAGATTTTCAAAAGCAAATCTGAACTGATTAATTGCATTTGCATAAAATGATGTATTAATAAAGTAAAACTAAATAAAGGATTAAAGAACATGATTTTAAGATGTAAGCGCAAATTAGTTCTAAAAATACATTTGTTTTAAAATTGTATTATTTACTTATATTTATCTCACAATTAATTTGTTTCCTGGATTTACAGTTCACATTTTATGATCACATAAATTCAAAGATGGCTCTCTCAGCAGTGTGCCCAACCTAACATGAGCTAGAATAATAGGGGGGAAAAGTAACAGCCTTTAAATTTTTTTAAAATTCTAATTAAACACTACAAATTGTAGAAAACACTCCTGACTCCAAATAAATTACCATATTAACTAAAAAGAATGACTTTAAAACAGGTTTGTTCTCTTTATTTTAAGTAAAAAACATATAATTAAGTCAGATATGAATTCTTTAATACAAGTCTATTGTTTATTATTGTCATTATCCATAGCAGAAAATAAATTTTACATTTTTAGTTTAAGCATGTCCAACTTTGCAATTCATACTGCCATCTGTTATTTCTTATCAGGTTTGTTAAATAAGTCACTTTTCAGCTCTCCATACGTTTTATTGTCTCCGGAGCAAAGCCATTTTGTTCATTGATTCAGAAGAAAAAAATCACTAACAGATGGAATCAAAGCTTTATTGCTGAATATTATATTAAACAGTCAGGATTTAACTAGCCTGAAAACAATTATAGTGCAACAATTATGTTACAATACACAATATGGCATATAGCATTATTTTACAATGAAGCAAATTGTTTTACAAGAGCCATATGAAAAAGAGCAAGAGAGGGAGAAGCCCAGAGAAATCAGTCTCAATGATATTACAATTATCCGATGCGCAATTAATGTCCCCCATCCAAACCAAAACACACAGACACACACTGTACACATGTACACACACACACACCTTATCATAATAGTAACAGTCCCGCTGGTTGTCAGTTCATCATCCTGGCTGATAATTACATTTTTTTTGTAATCAATGAAGTAAAAATTGATTAGTGTTGGTACTCTGCACTGGCCTAATCTTTCTCCTTTGATAAACAGAAGTACTCTTTTCAATGTCACAGCAACATTGTACCTTTTAATCAACATGTCCGTAGTGAGTATACAGTTCAACCTATAACCTGCTCATAAGAAAGATCACGGAGAGATCACGGAGCGTCATGATAAACACAACTGTCCACGTTGCCGATTACTAAATACAGAACGGATTCACTCATTCTTCATCATTTACTTTCTTCATGGAGAACAAATTGAAAATCAACAAAAGTGATATTTCATTAAACCCAGGTCTCCAGATCAACAGAGTAGGAGGGAATGCGAGGGCCGTCAAACATGTAAATTACAGTGACGGGCCTGTATTACTGCCGGCTGTATCTTCCAGGTAGAGACTAATACTGCAATATTTGATACAAGTCATATAAGCGCACGACTACAAGGTGATGTCTCTAGAATGGCGGATAATTCACAGTGTCTTCCTCCTCCATTTCTCTGAAACCGTTACCACTCTGATTCCTCTCCGCTTCATTCAGTCACCCAAACATTTACCTCCCAGCGAAACGCACTCGCACTCAACAAGCCCCCCCCCGGCTGGTCTTCATTCGGGCCCACCGTCCACCTCTCTCTGGCAGAAGTGAGCCAGCAACGTGTCCAAGTCCCGACGGTCAGCAGCAGCGTACAGGGAGCTCTCGCCCATCATACTGAGAGCCATGCGCAGGGTGGACCAGATGTTGTCGGACATCATGGTGGCTGCGGCACCTCCAGGCCCCCTCGCAGCTCTCGCTCCGTCCCCGGCAGCCTGACGTTGTAGAGACAGAGCTTCGAGGAAGTGCTCCACTGCCTCTCTGAGGACGAAGGAGAAATAAAGCAGGACAGGACAACAATTAATTTTAGCAAGATTAAACTTGACTACATTTATATGACTTACTGTTGTTAATCAAAATAAATGAATACCGCTTTTTCTATCTACCTTGACTCCAATAAGATAACAGTGGCAGTAAAATAATATTATAATATGTAATAATCAAATACAACAATCGAATTAAGATATTTTTCTGAAAGAGCTGACATGTTTTTTTAAAATCTACCCTCTGATATATAAATGGGGTGGACGAAATATTAGGAACACAACACTCCATAATATGCAATATAATTTAAAAGCACTAGAAACTGCTGCTTTCAAAATGTCTATAACGTTAAATCAACAAAAGCTGAATGTATTTTGGAAAACTGCTGTTTCCATCTAGTGGAAGCAAAAGATATTGCATTGCATCAGGGGTTGTTAGGGGTAATATTAAAGACGATGAAAGAAAGAACGCACATCAAGTCAACAGAAATTATTTACTAGTACTGAATTTATACCTCATACATGATTGTGTAAAACAAGTTGATTTTGTTAAACCTGAAAAGTGATTTTTTTTTCTCCTTTAACATACTGTGTTGTTGCCTGCAAACAAATACATCCTTTTTATTAGCTTGTGTTTGGGAAAGCCTTCCATTTATGTTTTTAGTTTGCTTATTATTATTATTATTACAGAAATGTGTGTTCACACTTAAAATCATTAACGGAATCAGTCTAATTTAACAGTAAGCAGTTAACGTAAATGTGGTAACTGCAACCAAAGAAATATCCCTTTTAAATCTAAAAACTGACACTTTTTTCCCCCACATCAACAAACCAAAGACTTCCTCTCTCACCTGTGTGCTCCCAGGTTAACACAGCTGATTCCCAAGTTGTAGCGACTGCGGACGAAACCAGGCTGCAGCTCCAGAGCTCTCCTGTAGGCGGCCACTGCCTCCTCTGAGCGGCTTCCATTGGCCAGTGTGGCACCCAACTTATTCCACAGCAGGTAGTCCTGACGGAGACGAAAAGAGTTTAGAAACATACGGAGCCTCAGGTTTGTAGACAGACGTTAGGATCTCAGCACTA
The DNA here is from genome assembly GCA_036024295.1 of Nannoperca obscura. Taxonomy (NCBI): domain Eukaryota; kingdom Metazoa; phylum Chordata; class Actinopteri; order Centrarchiformes; family Percichthyidae; genus Nannoperca; species Nannoperca obscura. The sequence continues at coordinate 10,226 of JAVQJL010086382.1, forward strand.
GCTTCAACACTGACCTGCGGTGTGACGGAGAGAGCAGCGCTGAAACAGTCCACCGCCTTGTCGTATTCCCCGCTGAGGTTGAAGAGAACTCCCAGGCCACACTGCAGCTGGGGGTCCACTTGAGCGGGGTCAGAGTTGGCTGCATGCAGGAACAGGGACTGGACGTCAGTAAACAAAGATCTGTGCAGGAAAAACAAAAAGAAAGGGGCAAATGGAGAGAGAATCAGAAGAAGTCGATACACTATATTACAAACCTTTTAGAGTTACTGGATGCTGGATCATGTTCTGTTTTAAACCTATAATCAAATCTGAAACCCACATGTGTGCGATACTCACTCTGGCAGCAGTGACCCGAACCTTTCCCTCTCCTTCTCCCTTTCTCTGGCACCATCCTGTTGGCGTTCACGCTCATTCTGCTCCCACACAGAACGGTATTTTGGATTGTGCTTCAGCCAATCACGGAGAGTCTCACAGGCCTGCCTGTGCAGCGATTCGTTGGTGAAACTGACTGCCAACGCCATCAGAGCAGTCAGGTTGTCATTCTTCAGTTCTATACATCTAATTAGAGAAGAAAGGCAATGGGAAGAGGAAATAAAGTCATAAGGAATAACATTATCTTTCTTTAGTTGAGATGTTACAAACTGTCAAATACTTGATTAATGCCGTCAAACTTTACAATTAATTTAGATCTGGAAAAAATGGTGGCTACAGACAAAAAAACCTGAGCTGGAAGATTGCTATAGAGTCATAAGGTAAAAGGTGCTTTTTAACCAACTAGTTGAATTTTGTCTTGGACGTTTACTTTAAAAGAAACAGTAGAAAAGGAGCTTGATCCTACAGCCACTGCACTCATTATTATGCTACAAACAAGAGAATCTGGGCTAATTCTGATATAGATAATAATATAGAGTATCATAACATTTACAATTTCCAAACGTCTACAAAGAAAACGGGTGACACGACGTATGTTGTGACGCGTTATTAAATACAGTGCATCCCTGTTACATCGGATGGGACGGTTTATGCTAGCATTTTGCAATTCTGGTTCCCGACCTGTGGAGGGCGCTGATGGCAGCAAATTCCTGCTCATTCTCTGCCTGACAGGTTCCCAGATATTGCCAAGCCTGCAAAGGAATGACAAGAGATGTACACACACCAAAGCACCATTACAACTGCCTTCAAACAGGAGTGAAATTACCAGTTGTAAGGAGACTCTTTGGTCTGTTTTTACATTTATTACTAAGTGGGTGATCAAAGACAACCACATGCGGGAAGAGCCTCACCAGCTGGTTGTCTGGTTCTCTCTGTACAGCACTCTCAAAGAACCGTACAGCACCCGGGATGTCCCCTGCCTCCATCCTCTTCACTCCCTCTGACAAAGGATCTGGGTGCGATAAGTAGGGGTTGTCTTCTTCAAACTGATACCCCTTGGAAAAACACAAGGAAAACATGGAGGCTGCTCAGTATTTCTACGTGGTGGACCACGCAGAAGCAGGTACACGAACTGTCGCGTACTTTTAAACATCAAGCAGAGCTGCATGTGCAAAAAAAAATGCTGAAATCCTCGACCATGTAAAGAGATGGTATTTCTCAGCAGATGCCTGTTCTGAGCAGGTTGACAGCTACCTTGTCATAGGAACTGCTGAGTAGCTGATCGAAGTCAGACAGCCAGGGATGGCTCTCAGCATCCCTCTTTGCCATCTCCTCCCACTCCTGCTGCAGCTTCTCCCAGAAATCCACATCACTCTGACAAAATGACAGACACACATCATTACTTCACAGTCTCCTCACATCATATATCATCCTGTGTTATAGACATTTCTGACCTTTGCTTTTTTTTCACGGGCAGATGAGTGTATTGATGGTGTTTTGTAGACCGTGTTTTCTTTTCTCAAACAGCATTAAGTTACTTTATCAAGGGCATATTAATGCTAATTGTTTAGGCAAGTTTTCCATTCTCCAACTTCAATCTTCCAAGACACAGTGTTCTTTCACCTCTACGTTATCCCAATTAATATCCTTTTTTTAAATATTGATTTTCTTCTCACCTCCACTGCAGCTTTAGCTTCTTGGAAATCCGGTCCTGATGCGGCGAACTGATCTACCCATGCCTCAGCCGACTCCTCTGACACCTGAACAGCAATGACATTGATTGACTTCAGTCAGCACGGGCTGGCTATGAAAATTGTTATTGGAGCTGAGGATGGGGATGTTAAAAAACAGGAAAAATATAGAGGAAAGTGAATGAAAAAGGAAGAAAAGATGAAAGAAGAAACAATACAGAAAAAAGCTAATTATGTTCTACTCCTGTCTTATATTTCTTTCCGATTAACTCTTGATTTGTTTTAAATCAGATAGAAAATGCACTCACCAGCAGCAAAATAACAAAATTCTGAGTGTATCTTACCGTATATGTGTAGGAAAAAAACTCAAGTACAGCACTAGTAGCAAAGCTTAAATATAGCAATGACTACAGCTAAAAATAAAAGACCTATCGCTGCCAAGACCACAGAGGTCCTACCTGCCTGACGACCTTGGCCCACTGCTCTGCTTGTTTAGCTTTAACTTTCTCAATCTTCTCATTCCTCTCTGGGGGTTCCAAGGGAAGACTCCCTCCCTGCGTCTCCGTCAGAAACTATGGCGGGAGGCGAGGAGGGGTGGTGGGGGAGTATGGGACAATGTTTTGAGGAGGGAGCGTTTGGTGAGGAGGTTTGTTGTTGGAGGGGTGGGCGGAGTAGGAGTAATTTTAAGTAGTAGGAGTAGTAGATGAATGGTGGGTTTTAATTGGGGGAATGGCAAGCCGAGTGATCGAAGTCAGGTCAAAAAATGTGAAAAGTACAAGTCAAAGTTAGAGGGCAATTAAGTACAATGAAGCCATGGTGAACATATATTCATCAAAAACAGGACTGAGAGCTACACATGCACATTATAATATGTAAGCCCATTACCGACTGGATAAGAGGAAAAAAAAAGATGAGAAGTTGGGCATGATAAAATAAAATGTACTCATAAGTCAAAATGTTGACCTATTAAATAAAAAGTCAAAATATAGATTTACTTACTTAACTTCCAACTTCATATCTATTTTTTCTTTTCTTGGCAGAAATGGGCTTCTATAGGATTGTGATTTCAGGATAGAATCTAGTTAAAATCCAAAATCTGGCATCAGCCTTTTTCTGAATAAAGTCAAAGTAATCATGTAAATCAAGAACTGTTGGAATTCTAAGTCAACATGGGAATAACCATGTACACATTACAAACTGAATACATAAGAAGAGAAGCAGATAGTCATAAGAGTCTTCACTTTGCTGAACAAATTCCATCTGCAATGCTGCGCAGCCTTGAGCTTCATATTACGGGATTTTAGTGGCTGCTTTTGGTTACATTTGTGGAAAATGTTACTCTGCATCAGATGCTGGGGTGATGAGTCACAAGACATAGCCTATACTGTGCAAAAGTGAACCAATGTGCTTCCCCAATGTATTCCCAGTTGCAACCACCCCCTCCTCAGTGGGCAGTGACTCGTACCTGGTTGAGGTTGGAGGCCCAGTTCTGAGCCTCCTCGGCCTGAGCTTTATCTGTGAGCTGTTTGTCTGTTCTGCTCTCCACTGTCACACTTCCCTCGCCAATCTGCCTAATGAATTGCAGGAACTACACAACAACAAAAACATTATAAATAAAAATTACAAAAAACAAAAAAAGCATTTACCATTACTTGTTGGTCAGGTTTATACTAATAGAATGCTAGTTTATTCCCAAACCAACAATTTTCTTTCCAAACTAAGAAAACAACCCTGAAAACCCACAATAAAACTGAAGTCATCAACATTACCAATGCTCCCAAGGAACTACTTTACAAAAACGTTGACGAAGAAGAGAAAGGATGTGGTGATAGATATGTAAAAAGGAATGACACATGGTATAAAAAGGATCCAATTGCTGTCATGTACAGATTAAGTCACTGCTTACCTCTGTGTTTTGTAACTTGGGGTCATCAATCTTTGAGACAAGCTCATTGGCTGTCTGCCTCAGCTCCTCTCCTGGTTGATACTCTTTTACCCTGTCAGATTAACAACAAAGAACCGTTAATATTATACTATTACAAGTAACATAAGATAAGACGAAACCATTGTATTTTATTCTGCATGTGTAGGCTGGGACAAATCACTTGAGGCCGACGGCTGTACTTTGCATTGTTGTTCAAGTGAATTCTTTTGAGGTCAGTGCGCTACAGTATGGTGATGATAAGACATCTGTAAGATTGATGTCCCCCCCCCCCGTCCCTCGTTCTAACCATTCGTTCTCCTTGTCTCCCAGGTCTCCCAGCCACAACTTCTCCTCCGACTGCTCCAGATACTCCTCGGCCCAGCGTCCAGGATCTGGAGCGCAGAAAATAAATAAATAAATAAAAAGGACAAAACACAGCAGGTAGGCACATTGTAAAAAGTACATACAATGTAACGCAAGGATTTTATCCAGGGCAAGTTTGCTCTGATGTCAGTAAAAACTGATGACATATAACTCAGGTGAAGTGCGTCAAGAAAGAGCAACTATAACAAACTCAAGCTACCTGCAGCCTCGGCGATAAATTCTCTCGTCCAATCAGCATCTGCTGCATCACCAAGAGTGGTGAGCCCCGGTGCTGAGGCAGAGTCAGGACCTGAGAGGAACTCGGCTGTCCAGTCACCCGAGAGGGCCAACGCTGCCACGTCTGGAGCTGTGACATGGACATACGTGATGCTTAAAATGCTGAAAACAGTTTGTGTGCAGACTTAAGTCTAAGTCATAGAAACAAGAAAGAAAAAAAAAAAAAAAGAAACTGTAATGGAAAATAGATAATAATGAAGCGGTGTACCTCTCTGTGGAGCTTGTCTGTAGCTCTGCTGGTCGATCTGCTGCATTTCCTCCAACAGCTGGCCCATGTCAAATGTGTGTGGCGGTCGTGGGGGAGCCTGAAGAAACTCATTTACCAGCTGAAGCGAAAAGAAAAGCATGTTACTGAAGCGAATGAAGATTAGACTACTTTCTATTAAGATGTGTCACCCAGGATACACAGAGCTACACACCTGAAACTGCTTTAGAGTGGGCAGCGTTTGTTTAACAGTATCACAGTCAACACAATATGCTGAATATGGAAAGGAGCATAAGCACTGACCTCTTCTTCAGTTGCAATTTCAATGGCAGTGGGGGGAATCTGAGAAGAAATTATGGAAAAAAATGATGTAACAGAACAACTAGTGCCTGTTGCCAAGCAGCACGTTCTTGATAAGACTGACATGTATGTATGTGCACTTTGTAAGAAGTTATTTAGCTATGTGAACTACTAACTGATGTCTACACATTACTCACTGCAGGTGTGGAGCGGTGCCGCCAAGCCCCCCCTTCCTTGGTCATGTGACTGGTCAACTTCATGAGGGGATTGGCTCCCCCACATTCTGCCTCCACCAACTCCCGCATCGCCATGGCAACACAAGGACGAGGCAAACCCAATAAGACCACCTGAGAACTGAGAGGAGAGTGAAGAGATGCATTACTCAATATTTGTTTTGGAGAAGTGCGCTGAAGTCAGTCTGTGATCATGAAACTTAATGGCATCATGTATTTTGAGGCATCAGACTATTACTATATTAAATTTCATTGTACTGTGTATAATGACAAAAACAGCTTTCTGTTCTGTTCACAGTCACACTAAAGCACAGCATTTGATCACTCAATATGTGTGATGATAAAATTCAAGAAAATCCCCAAAAAAGGTCAACTGTATGATATTAGATTTAAATTCCAAATAAAGCCAACTGTTCAGGCCCCAACTACAAATAACATAAAAACAGAAGGATGCATTCTGCACAGACAGTCACCTCTGTACAATTCCCCTGTCAACATGAAAGGTTTTGGTTTATAATACAAAACGCAAAGATACAAGACATCCAGTAACTTTGAAACTTTGAAAGACTGATCATGTTTAAATTCAGCACTAAAAAAAAACATTATATGCACTTAGTGCAGGTAATCCTTATTACTGTTGTGTACCGACTGAAACCCTTTAAGGGCTGACAGGCCAAGCAAGGTGAACTCTTGAGGGTGTCCACACTGCACAGATAGCCTCATGTCATGTAACCGAATTCAAGCTCCATCTGCTGTTTTTTCCGTGTCATTTCCTGGCTTAAAGTGAACCATTAATAATGTGGGTATAACGGCCCGGCAGGCACAGGCCGCATATTTCACTCAGCTAGTCTGGTAAGTTCAGAGTATTTTAGCCGTCAAATGCCTTGAAGTCTTTACAACGATAAAAAGACAGCATTTAAAGAAATATCAGCCTGCTGTTCTTACCAAATCCACATACTAATATTAGTATTGTAAAGGGCTGGATATTTTACAAATAACAAACTATGTCCACGGTACTGAATATCAAAAAGCTGAAAGGCTGGTCATCTGGTCAACTTATTCTTTGATGAGATATTTCCTGATTTAAATAAAAATGTTGAAGATGTTAGACTATTTTATTTAGGCAAGATTCTTGTGCAGTTTTGTCAAGGCAACATTTACCATTTGAGAAATGTGGCTTATTTTGTTAAATGAGATGAAGAGTTTTGTAGAAACCCCTGCTTATATTTCCAAGTACTAAACAAATCACTTGATATACCCATTAGTACCAAAACTCTGGGTATCGTTTGGGGACTAGTATAAAAAAAATAAAAAAGGATACCCACAGTCTAGACCTGGTATCATGTCACAGCATCAATATCATAGATATTAGGTCCTGGTTGGTCCTCATTTGTCTGATGATCACTCACCCGATCTTCCAAAAACAAAATGATGAAAGAAAAATCCTTACTGCAATGACTTAGTCCCGCAAATACTGAAAATCACTGTGGTCCATGAGGAAACTCAGCAGCTCAAATAACTGACCTAGATATACAGGCCCAGGGATGAACAGCTGACAAACTGTTGTACATGCTGGCCTACTCAACTTCTCTAACCCCCCCTGGAGGGATACGTAATAGTTATCATTTCCATAATGAACTGTCAGGAATAGAAATGTAATGCCTTGTCTGCTCCACTCAGCTCTGTAATACTGTAGCAGAGTTCCCCTAAAAACACTACAGAACATATTACACACATTCTACAGGTGGACAGCCCATCACTCTTATGGTCTAGAGACAATCGATTCAAGGATATATTATCCCTCCTGATTCAAACAGATGCTGTATGATGATTATGGCCAAAGTAAGAGGATTAGACGAAGATATTAATACACACACTATCACAGATAGGACACCGTGACACCTGTTTACTTGCTCGTATAACTGTTACACGCCATAAACCCATGGGGTACATTAACTGTGGAAGAAGATTGTGTCATAGAAAAAGATTTAGATGTGCAGAGCTAAAAAGCAGCGCACTGCCAGCATTCAGGTGCTTTAACTGTCAAACTGCTGGCATGTGTCAATGAGTTAAATGACCGGGAGCTCTGATAGCACTGTTTTGCCAGAAGCTAACTGTTTGGTTCTGCCAGAAACAGCAACGTTAGCTTGGTAAACGTAACTCTAAAGTAGCCAACGTGCTGCTCATTAAAAAGCAAGTCAAACGAGGAAGATTTCAAGAATTAACGACCCGTTTGGCTCTCAACAGAAGCCAGTGTGGCTAGCGTTAGTACATGGCACTAGCTAGCTACTGTAGGGCCAGTGCAGAGATCATTCCTGTTGTGTGTAGCCAGAGAGGCATCAATAGACGGGTAGCATGATGTTCATCTCACCGCCGAGAGCTGCTGCTGAAGCCGAAGCCACAGTCCCTCCTCTCCGGTAAGTCCTCTCCGTCTGATTTGACTACCGGATCAGAACAAAAGCTGCCGCAGTGTCCAACCTCCCGGTAACCGTCTGAAATCAGCCACCGTGTTATTAGCGCTGCTCTTTTATTTACCTTCCTCCTCCATGACCCACAAAACCCCTCGCCGATCGCTTGGAGTGTCGCGTAACGTTACGCTGGTTTCGTATTCTCAAAAGGTTTTTACGTAAGAAAATGTCGTGGATTGAAAAATAACAATAGAACGTAAATTAGAGGAACGGACGGAGAGTGAGTCCGTCTCATACAGGTTAACAGTTTTACGGAGAAAGAAAATCGCGTACAATATCAAAGTTCAGCAAGTCAGGTGCAAAAGGTAGAAAATACGTCAAGTTGGCAGTAAAAAAAATTAAAAAAATGTCTATACTTTATCATACAATGTGTGTGTGTATCTTTGTCTTGCAGTGGTGGAAGGAGTAGTCAGATACTTTTAGTAAAGAGCAGCAAACCCACACTGTAAAAAAGTTCAATTACAAGTAAAAGTCCTGCATGGAAATATTTACCTAAATAAAAGTTTAAAAGTAACATTAGCAACATGTACTTATCAAGTGTAGGAAGTGCTCATGCAACTGAAAAGTAACTAGGTACTCCAGCTGTGAGATAAATGTAGTGGAGTACAATGTACAATATTTCCTACTGAAATGTAGGTAAAAGAATAAAATAGAAATACTTTTTACAGGTGCAGTAACTGAGTAAATGTACTTAGTTGCATTCCACCACTGTACATTTGGTACTGTATATACATATAAGTATATGTATGTTGTAATAGACTAGCATAGACAGTGAGGTTGTTATGACATTTGAATGAAATTGGTTATAGGCCTAATCATAATAAAATATCAGAATATTGTACATCTAAAAATTAAATGTGATTCTTCAAAGTTACTTTTCATATAGGACCTCACTTTTAAAATACTGTTTTACAACATCCCAGTGTAATTTCAGTGAGAACGCCACTGTAACAAGAAAGCTCTCTCGTGGAGACGTCATATAATGTTTTTATTATGAATTTTGTAATGTTTTCTGACAGTTCTCAATAACAATTAGTCAGCATAATCCATGTCATCATTGTATCAATAATTACAGGTAATGTTCCAATAGTAACATAGTAATAATATAAGTTATTAATCAATGCAATGTTTATTCCTTCTTAACATCACACTCAAAAACGACAGGCTTTATTTACTGACAGGTTTAGCACTGCACACACAGACAGACAGCAAGAGACACAGAGGGAGAGGTGAGGGGGGAAGGTGAGGAGAAGCACACGGTTGTACATTCATTGAACCAAATATATTGCATGGAGTGAAAAAAAAGAAGGAAAAAAGAAAGGTTTTGAAATGTGAAAAAATTACCTGCAAATGTGAAAGATGAAACAAGTGAGACGTATCTAAGTATCACAACAATGTGCCCTCCTTTTTCTGTGATTCAGATATTGACAAGTTCTTAAATTACAACAATATTACACACAAATTAAGAGACACTCATCAAGCCAGGGATTATCATCCTTATCACTACTACTATTATTATTATTATTATACTGTTTTCTGATGCTGTAAAGGTGACTATTCAAATGGAGAAAAAAAAAACTAAATTAATAATCTGCTCCCTCTCAGAGTGTGCAGAAAAAGAGTGGCTGCAATAATAATAGTAATAACAATAATATCATAATAGTCATCATCGTATGTACAGAAAATTCATTACAATCAAAACTGCCCAAGCTGAGCTGACATTCTGGAAACAGCAGGGGTAGCGTTATGGAGTGTGTATGTGTGTTTTTGTGTGTGATTGCATGTGACGTCTTGCAGTTATTGTAATAGCAGTGTGCAGTGAGTGAGTGAGTTAGAGACATTCCAGCGGTCACTGTGAAGGGGAGGGGTCAGAGGTCAGGTTGCACCACGTTTATTGTAGATGGTGACATTTTATCATTCAGTGGCACAGGCTGAAAACTACCAACTAGTGGAAAGGATGAGGTTTGTGGTTGACAGTCCTCAAATTCTTCTTATATTATCATCAGCACCACATAACATATAGTCGGGAGCTGAAGCACTAAAGTAGTCACAATACCAAAAGAAAAATACCTGCAAGTGTAGTGGGTTTTTTAAAGTTTTTCTGAATAAGTTGGAGAGTGACCGTAATGTCTGACCTCACTGTCTTCACTCTGTGGTTAACGCTGGTCGCGGAATGTGTCAAGAGAGGATGCAACGAGGGAGAAAAGAGCTTGTGCACAGACTCCTCGAGTCTATCTAATAAGGGAGTGCAGAGACATGTCGGGATCAAGGCTTTGTGTCTTTGCCTACAGATCTTTTCAAGGCCGACATGTTGCGGATTGTTCCAGTTTTCATTTTGGAAAGATTTCATTCTGCGTTCAATAACAAAAGATAAAATACAATCTGTTTCTTTTTTTTTAAACAAAGGTAGTCTCATTCAACCAGTATTACACTATACAGACACATTACCACCTTGTGATTTAGAACTGGTACACCACATACAATTTTGGTGGGTTTTGCTCAGGCGGTTAAATTACATTAACTGTATACATTGTGCCATAGAACATTTAAGTGGAGAACAACTGCCCGTTGTTGGCTATAGGTCACATATGGCGTTGAGTGTCAAGAGTATTACAGTGACTGTGTTGTGCGTCGTGTTTGTAAGCATACATTCCTTATACTAGTGGTGTCAGCAGTCGTTGATATTAAAAGTGTTGGAGTGTGTGACTGGTGAGCCGGTTTGTGGTTTCCATGACAACTGGTGCAGAGACACATGTGGATCAGTAGCGACGAGCATTGCCGTCCCTCCCCTCCTTCTTGATGATGATTCGCTGGTCGTCGCTGGCGTCGTCGGGTGACTCCGCTACCTCCTCCTCCTCCTCCGCCTCCCCCTCCGTGTCAGCAGAGATGCCCATACGGGACTCATAGGACTGAGGGACAGAGTGACGTGTGGATGAAGACAGGTGCTTCATAGGTGTGGTCATTTATTGTGATCAGATAATTCAACATCAATAACTTCTCTAGTTTTTACCTCCATAGGGTTGACGATGATGGTGAGGGCAGAGTCATCCCATTGGCTGCTACCCTCCTTAGCCCCGCCCCTGGCACCTTCATCACGGCGATGGATAGAGCGAATTCGGAACACACCGAGGATCACCATGACAACCAAGAAGCCCACACACACCATTATGATGACGGTGGCTGCTCCTGGCACCACTGTAAAAACACAAAAAACACAGTGATGATTATGTGTAATAATGTCTGGTGATATTCTCTATTATTCTTATTATTGACTAATATAGCTTATTTCTCTGTGCCATAGAGCTCTGGTTTTGTCCAACAACTATCGAAAACACATGAGAGAGCCACGCTGTTGCAGTGGCTAACATGTTCCTTCACTGTGACGAATGTGGGCACTGTAATTTATTTCAGCCAATCTTATATACTCCATCCTATTGTTGTGAAGTCCCTCTAGAGGAACACATCTGTACTAATCCACGGTTGAAAAACAGTCCCCAACCAGTGCACTATTTAGTGCAGTTTGTGTAATCACTCAGCCTTTTTATTTATTTATTAAATAATATATTTGTGACCATTTTTTAGGATTTACGTCATCAGCATTAATAGATGAAATTAAGTGAATCCTCCCTAATTGTTCACAAGAAGCCTTCACACCCTTTTTCATCTCTATTTTAAATTTAAAGGCACGGAATTGCACTGAATGCAATTCAAAAATGTGCCCCCACTGTTAGTATGAAAGTATGAAAAATAGAGCAATTATGCAAACTAACCATCTCTTTATAGGCAACTTTAAAATCTAACATTTGCTGGGGTGTCAGACCATGAAGGCAACATGATTCAGTTTGATAATCCAATCTGCTGTGTAGCTATAATTATTGCACGAATGAAACAGCAGAGGTTTGCAGTGCAGGCTGGTCTTTACACTGGCTCCACATCAAATTCAGAAGCAAATTTAAGAGTCCTGTGATAACTTTTAGAGCTCTGCATGGTCAGTCCTGCATTAAAGGTATTTGGGGTCTGTTGATTAAGGTGTGTTGGTTGTTCCTGGGCCTTTGCGGTTGTGGCTCTTAAACTTTGAAATTCTCTCTCGATGGACTTGAAGTTTTCTTGAAAAATATATATAAACAAATATATAGTATTAAGTATTTAGTCCAAAATTATTTACTTCCATATTTATCCATATTAGCTTGCTGTCAACTTCTTCCTGGTCTTTCCCGGCGCATTGCAGTGTAGTATTGAAATATTACAGGCACCTGTCACATCAGTGCAACAGTGTGACACCAATGGTAGGACGGTGTAACACATCATCTGTGTGCGGTGACCCCCAAAACAGCTCCATAGTGCTACTAGAGGCCACAGGCTTCCTTAAGATCTATGAACACTGTAAACGCCTTTAAAAAGCAGCTTAAGACATATAGCTAATTTATTTTTATTACTTTTATCATCCCTCTTTTTAGATGTGTTTGTGTGCTGCTGGGGGGCATGACATACAACAAAGCTCTCCGTTCGGTAATCAAACCACAGACACTGCGGCCATGTGGTTCCCCTTATCCATCACACTTATTTCATATATTTCTTCTGTCTTTTATTGTGAAGCACTTGACATCTGTTCTAGAAAGGTGCTCCAATAATAAATGTTACGGGACAGGAAAAACAGATGAGAGGGAAATGTCACCTGAGTTGCGGTGTGGATTGGGGAGAGTGTGTCCACTCAGCTCTCCAGCGTGATGGGATGGATGGAGAAACTGCTGCTGGGATGCCAGCAGGTGGGATGGGTGGTACAGACTGTCCAGAGAGTGGAGGAAGTTCACCTAAAGGAAGGAGGAGAAAACGCAGAAGAAGAAAGTATGACCTCACTGGCAATGCGGCTAAACTGTGTTGCCTCACAACAATTCCCATGGCTCTTTTCACATAATTCCAATAATCTCAGGTCCGGTTTCTAGATTTCATACATACTTTATAGACTGAACGTCCGTGCTCATATCCAAAATATATGTTTATCTTCATGTCAGTACCAGAGCTGTTTCGTGAATGATGTTTCCTCTCACCTCCAGAGTCAATTCATTGCTGGTGTATCTGCCATTCATCTCAGAGCAGGACAGGCGGAACCGCCTCTCAAAGCGGGCTGAGCCTTTGGCCAGTCGGTAGCGGACTGAGCGAAGGACGTCCTCGTAAACAGAGATGGATTCGGCACCTGGAGGGAGCGCAGAAATAAAAAAGGACAGAACCAAAAAAAGAAGACAGGGAGTCAATACTGAGACGATAACTGTAGAGAGAAAGAGGGGGAGAGAAAAGTCTGCAGCTACTTATTGACAGCTGGGGCTAGCTGTATAGGATGGATGACTTTAAATTTTTAAGTCATTGAGAATCTATCATACTGAACTTCAAAGAACTGAGTGTGGAAGTTTTAAAGGCCCTTTAAAATAAGCGTATTTTGTGACTTATCAACATTTTCTTCCAAAGTTCTGGTTATTTTAAATAATTGATTTTCTGTATTTTGTGTTTTTCTCACTGTTTTAACTGAGCAGGACTCATTGGACTCGTCACATATTTCTGTTGACCAATCAGGATACAGCAATATCTGAATCAAATGTGACGACAGGGCTGTCTGCTTCTGTCTGTTGATTAATTCTGATAAAACCACACCCACACAGTCCTGATGAGTCACATTTGTTTTGGACTGGAAACTAAAAAAGTTTTTTCTCCCAACATTAACTTATTTTTTGTTAATTTAGTAATGAATATTTGATGTTATAGAGAAATACTTCACAGGCTTTAAAAAAGAGAGACATAAACAGACTATTTAATTCCGATTTTATTGAATTTCATGCTGTTTATCTGTAACTCATTGTTTTCCTGCCTATCTTGGCCAGGACAAGATATTTTTAATGTCAGTAATGCTTCCCTTGTTAAAAACAGACAGAAAAGGAAACATTTGTTTTCTATCACAGTTTTAAATTGTGCAAATAGTTTTCATGCACCGTACCTGTGATGGCAATATAAGCAGTAGTATTGATGATTTCCAGTCCCCTCTCTCGCACAACATCCATGTCCACCAGAAGCTCCTCCCTCTCTGGGTTTAGCTCCTCCCCCAGTGGTTGGACCTCACAGCCGTCCAAAGTGTGAGCCACGGCGTCGGACATCAGAGCTAAGACACAACATCGTTACCCCAAGTTAAGAAACAAAGGATGCAGACCACAGATGGTCTCTTCAACTCATTTCCATATACAAATATATAGACAAGCTAAAAAAAACTGTGATATGGGAATGGGGTTACTGAATGTGTGACTCACCTCCACCCTCCATCCCCTGGGCAGCCGTGTTGACAGCATGAGACAAGGAACAGACAATCCGGAGCTCAGGGAAAAGGGGGACACCACGGGGACCTTCAAACTCAGGGGCAGGGCGTGCCAGATGAGGGCCGACCCCAGAGAGAGAGATCTGAGGGGCATCAGGCTGAAGAACCACCAGGTATCCTTCCAGCTGCTTGAGGGACAGGCAGCTCTCCTCGTTGAAACATCTGGCAGGGAAGAAAGAGGTGTGTGTCATTGGTTCGATAACTCAGCTGTCGATTGGTCCACAACTTTGGTCCCGACAAAGATATTTCTGCACTAATGGATGGATTGTCATGACATTTCATGGTGACTAGACGATAAATCGTACTGACTTTGGTGATCCCATGAAATTTCCCCTAGCGCCACCTTGAGGTTGACATTTTAGTTTTTTTGCGAAATATCGCGTTAAGAGTCGGAAGGATTGCCATGAGGTTTGTTACAGTGTTTTCTCAATCTAGTTCCCTAATTCCACCGTGACTTTGGTTAAAATTGATCCGTTGGGACGCGGAATATAGCAAATGTCAAACCACAGTAACTCTGCTGTTACAAATGTAATTTTCCTGCCAGAAAGGGAGAGCAAATCAGATTGATGACAGGCTGCTTACATATATTTATTTATCTGCATTATAATTCAGCATCACATTTGAGAGGGGATTAAGCTGTGTATGTGTGTGTGTGTGTGTGTGTGTGTTACATTTTCACTATCAGAGTGAGCAGCTGCTTCTATCGGCCTCTCCAGAAGGGCCTGCTGTTCAGCCATCTGGGTAACTCCTGGCCTCAAATCAGTCTAATCTTCACACACGCAATAAAACACGCTGGAGAAAATAAAACCTCTGGTACACTTGAGCAGAAACCAAGGAAGAAAAAAAAATCTGTCCGTGACCTTGAATTGTTGGGCTCTTAAAAAGCCTCCGGCACCAACTTGTGGCCCGGTAATCATTTTAATCTTATAAACACGGGACAACAACAACAGCCCAAAAGGCAGTAATAAGAATATCTGCACAGCCTGAGACTTTGATGAGATCTGCTTTGTCTGCCGGCAGCCGGTTTAAGTATAAATACACAATATACCTCATCGTATATGTGCTGGACTGTACTTCCCAAGGTGAATTAATATTTCATCAGCTAAAAGTGACTGCTAAAGCCAGAGAGCCAGTTCGCAGTTGTTAAGCATGTTTGAGGCACTGACCCGGAAACAAGAATTTGTGTGCTTTTTATTTTCACAGCCAGCTGACTCGATGTGATGCACACTGAAGCAGGGATTCAGTCTTGTGCGGTCAGTCTGTCTGGCAACATTACGGCTACAGAGAAACATCCTGGCAGTATAAATAGTTCTTTCCAGGTGAAAATAAGCGAGTAACATGATAGGAATGGCTCTGAAGTGAATCCTTCAACAACCTCTGTTACCAGGGGCGGACCGGAATAAAACGTCAGGCCGGGAATCCAACATCAGTCCAGGCCAATCTCCACACACTAATAACAGTCAATGTATAGCTACTGTACGTTTTGCTGAAATATTTTCTCTGTTTACTGTTTATCCCAGTGACGTATTCTTCATAATACCTCCAAAATAGTAAAAAAACAAATAAGAGGTAGTCAGTTGCACTTCCATAATTAAGAAGTTCTGGTAGCTCTGAGTGACAGGCTTACCTTCACATGACAGAACAGACTATTAGGTTTTTATTTTTTTAATGCATTCCTACAGAACATGATTAATGGTTGATAGCATTTATTACTTGATTACTTATTTACCTGAGCTGTCCCTTGCTCTGTACTGACTGTACTTTGTGTTGATGTGTACGCTTGTGTGCAACCAAGCACGTTTTGATGACAGACAGAGATCAATCCATCTCATTTTGTGTTTTTAACAGTGGTCTGACACTCCAGGCCAGTCAGCTGGCCAGGCCTTGGGGAAATCTCCCAGTGCTCCAAATGGCCTGTCCTGGCTTGTCAGTTACTATAATTTGCACCAGCAGTTTACCACAAGCGTTATGTGGTGGCTGAGTGAACAAAGAGATAAGATATTCCTTGTTATCTCTTGCTTTGACTTATTTTTTGTATAAAATCATGCCACACTAGTCCTTATCACAGCCGAGGCAAGGTCCATGTTTGATGAGTTCAATGTCAGAGGAGTAAGCAGCAGACTCCAGACTGACGCTTAGTTTGACTGCTACAGACTGACTCTCAGATACTCACTAAACAAGTGTCTGATATATCATTTGTGATATTCACATTATCACTAATAACTATTCATATTTACAGTGTGATCATTTACATTTGTGGTGTTGCTTTCCTTCAGCCTGCATCGTCTTCTACTGATAGTGTAGTTACCTGCATTTCACAGAAGAACTTTCAATCAAAGGACATGTGACTATAGTTACCCAAGTTGTCTGTTAATGTTGGGGCATGCTTTTGTTTGACGTTACATTACATTGCAGTGGCATTACATTTTGGTCTATTCAGTCTACTGTTGGTGGTGAAATCACAGCGGATATGTCCATCCACAATTGTTAAAAGCGCTCTTATCCATTTTTTTTTTTTTTACGTGTGTGTGTTTGTTTGTACCTGAGTGAGGTGGTTAGTTTGAGGGGTCGGACTCCAGGGGTTGCGAAGCGTAGAGAGTTTCTGTAGGTGACCTGCTGCACCGCACGGTTAAAGCTCTCAATGTCGTCCCCCTCCAGCACTAACACTGACTGGCTGGGGTTCACATGAACCTGCAAGGTCAAAGGAGAAGCTTGAAAATCCATCTTGTGTTTTTTGGTTTATTTTTTGCAAATCCACCACATACAAATAAAAAAGAATCTTCTTGAATCTAATTCAAAAGCAAAGAAATATCAGTATCAGCAGACATATTTCTTTTTGACCCCTTTTTAACATCTGACTGCAGTGGGTACTCAAACTTTCAAAATAGTAAAACCCTATGAACTCACAATTTGTAAGAAAAAAATAAAAAATGTAAAGCCTCAGAGGGTTAAATGGAGAGCAAGAGCTGAACTCAAGCTCCAAAATATATATATATTTTTTTTTAAATGAAATTAATGGAGAACTAAATGAGGGATGTGGTAAAGTCAACCAAATATTGAGTTTGAAATTGGTTAGGGTTACCTGTATACGTGTTATGAAATGAACAAGATTTGCCTCTTTGGATTCAAAAATGGAAATTAAATTAAATTATCCATTAATAGGTCAATGAAATACTCTATTTTGAAGTTGGATATAATATTGTATTTTTTGTCTTTATGGTTATTTTATATCTATACTTTCTCTTGTAAATGTATCTATCCCCTAAGAGCAAAGACTGTATTTTGTCAGTTTTATTCTAGAAAGATGTTGTTTTCAAGATGGCTGAAAACATTTGGTGAATGATGCATGTTGTACTGGAGGATTTTAAAGACTCACAGGGGAATGTAAAATCATCAAATGTGTGTTTCTGAGGCACATGTTCATTACAGATCTTAATCTCTCTCTTTAATGTGTCAGTTTACACCTCTGGAGCATTACCTTCATGCCAGAGCCCAGAGTCTCCAGGTCTCCAAAGTCCAGGCCCTCCCTGCAGGCGTACAGACACTCCACCACACTGTGAGGCTCCACGCTGCCGGGACGCACCGTCACCCCCGACAACAGTCCGTGGTAACCGCCCACATACTTCACTAAAGATCAGAGGCAGTCAAGTGTGTTCTACAGTATATTCTAATATGCACATAAATAATACACCAGCAATGACCCAACAAAATAACAGCCTGCACACCCGCATGCTGACAACGGTGTGAAAACAGGGAAGTCACCTGAGTCTTTACCCTCTGGGATGGTGTTGTTTAGTATCTCCTTCTGCTTTTCTTCGGGCTCTGCAGGGAATTTCAGTGAGGGGCAGAGGGGAATAGAAAAAGAGAAAATAATGAAGCACTCTAAGAGAGACACTTCGATGTAGTAAATTTTGAAAAGAAAGTGAAAGGAAGACTGAAGGTGCCAGAAATTGACAGGAAGATTGAAAAAAGAAAATGCAAGCAAGAAAACTTTAGATGATATTCAAAAATGCACCATCTCCTCATTATCTAGCAGCAGCTGTTGCCAAGCAGGCAGCATGGCGACTTCCACTGTGGATGAGAGTGTAAAACTGTGAATGTGTGTGCATATTCCTGCTAATTGGCTGCCAGAGCTTCCCAGTTTAACCAGTGGTTCGGGTGTAAGTGGCTGATAGCTGTCTGGTCCTCGTGTTGTTCAGCTTCTCTGAATAATTGATGAGTCAGTTATATTATTAGCCCTCCAAGACAAAATGCATCAACCAAATTATAACTGAGTGAAATGATGGAGTGAATGGCGATGCAAAATGTCTCGGCACATTGCCTTAAGATGCCTTTTGAGGGTTTGTGAGTTGCTGGTGCTTACGCCAGAAATGGCAGCCTGCTATCTTCGGTCATTTCAGTAACGGAAGAATGGAAAGGAAGAGGCAAACTGCACAATTGCTACTCGTAGCATTTATGCAAAAGAAAAGCAGGATTCCTCGCTCTCCGCTTGCATTCATGTCTGTCATAATCCATCATTAAGCTGGAATCAAATATATGTCAGTTGTGGATTCACTGAGCATAAATGTCAGCGTCGTACCCCAGCAGGCGCCGATAAACATCCTCTGGCGGGGGGCAGGGTTGGGGATGGCTCCATTGTCATGGATGAGGGCGGGGTCAAAGGTCACACCGTCGACATACAGGGTCACTGAGGGGAACTGGACGCTGAGTGAAAGATGATGCCACTCGCTGTCACAGACCTGTTGGACAGAGATAACACAGAGTCAACTTGAGCCTGAACAAAAGAAACAGTTGCAAGTATCTTACAGGGGGTCAGGACATGTACTGGTTTGTAAATCTCAGTGGTGAAAGAAGTATCTAGAAGTACCAGTACAGTACAGTACACCAGTACAACAATTAAAAAAAAAAGTATTTAAGTAAGAGGTCACAAGATAAATCTGAGGGGTCGTGAGATGATTAACGGGGTAAGACAGAAGAAAAAACTAAACTGTGTTACACAAATTTCTTTTCCTTTTGATGTTTCTTAATTTGTGCTTTCTTTGTGAAGTATTATTATCATTTTACATCTTTAGGGCCCCAAACAGTTATTTAAATGAACCATCAGAGAAGAAATGTCTCTTTGGTGGAAACTGCTAAACCTCACAGACATCTGAAACGTGACAAGGGGCCCCAACTAGACAATGCTTTTTTTGTAAAGGGGCCACATCCAAAAAGGTTTAGAGCCACTGGTTTAATCTTTAACAATGTATTTTACACACTCATGTTTTTTATGTAAAATCTTCATCTGAAAAATAGCATGTAACTATAGCTGTCAGATACATTTAGTGGAGTATAATAATAACATCATATTTTCCTCTGAAATGTAGTGGAGTAGAAGTTTAAAATATCATCCAATGGAAATACTCCATAAAACACAAGTACCTCAAAATTGTACTTAAGTAAATGAGTAAATGTACTTAGTTACATTCTACCACTGGCTAATATTTAATATGTACATTCCTGTACACATTTGTTTAACTTTCTCTGTAGATATGGTGACATGAGAAAGAATACAAAGAAGACAGGCGAGGGAATTATAAAGACAGAGGGTCAGAAAAGAAAGACCAGGGTAATAAGATATCGCGGTTCAGACAGAAGGATTTCACAAATCTTCTCTGTATCAGCTAAGCATCCTTTAATCCATGCTGCTTCAATCTGTCTGGGACCAGTGGCTACAGTCAAAACAACCCCCCCACCCCCACACCAAACCACACACACTCACATGTAACTTTTCCCTTTTCCACGTATTCTGATGCACGCACCACCATTTTACATGAACTTTTTCGATGATAAAATATGAATATGCTGCTGAGAATCGTATTCTATATGATTCAAGAAGCACAGATCTTTCTGGTGCCCAGCTGAGATCTGATATTTTAACACTTAATGTGGAAACAGGAAGAAGAAATTATCAATGAGCTGTCTAAATGATAAAAAGAAGATTAGTTCCTTTTTGTTTCCTACGGCGCATCTTACTGGGAACTGCACAATACTTAACTGAGTAAGTTAAAAGCAGTAATGGATTTTGTGAATGTGTAGCTGAGTTGGCTGTTCACACTGACAGTTACTTGGAGAAACCTTGAGATGATAGAAAAGGATTTTCGATGTACAGTTTCTGCACATAAAAACATCTTTTGAAAGTACATAGAAGTACTTACTGAGGTTCTTTTGTTTTTGTATGTGAATTACCAAAAGGTGGATGTTTTTTTGTAAAATAGCGGTGTCTTTATCGCATTTCCTCCATTTCAATTTAATTTCAAGGTACAAATACAGAAGAAACGGTGCAAGCGAGGACATCAAAGCTACGAGTCGCAGTTCCCCCAGTACCTGCTCCAGTTTCCACAAGAACTTGACGGGCCGTGCGGCGGAGACGTCGGGCCAGTAGAAGAGAGAGAGGCGGCAGCCGTGGACAGAGAGGGAATAGTGGGAGAAAGAGTCATCTGTAGAGCAGAGGATCAGAAAATGATTGGTGGGTCAGTGCGCTGTCGTACAACTGTTTTCATTGTTCCCAGGCATTTCTTTCAGAGAACAACCACAGAAATGTGCAATGAGTTTATTATAGATTTCAGTCTGTTTTATATTTCTCAATTGTGAATTTCATTGCTGTTTCTAGAGAGGCATGGTTTGCTTAACGTGCTGCTTTTAAGTACTGCAACCTACTAAGTCCTACAGTTAAAAATATTCACCTGATACACACAATATTCTGCCTGGCACAGTTACTGTGTTTTAATGTTCCTCTGCTGTCCAGTTGGCTGCTCAAGTGGAGCAGCTGGGTTTAAATGTCTCTCTCAAGAGCACCTTGATAGTAGCTGTTGAAGCTATAAACAGCTTTCCTTATTTTATTATTATAATTTGTTTTGATTTGCCCTGCAGTCCTGGGGATTTGAGTGGATAACATGCTCTGGGTTTGATGTCTGATGTGTGAATGAAAAAGTACATCTTTATTTTGCTTTCCTTACCAAAATTGCCCTCTATATTCTCGACACGTTTGAAAACACTCGCTAAAGCCACAACTCTACGGTATAACGCACCGTTCTTGACGGTGCTGCACACAATAGTCTCCTCCTCTTTGCGATTTGCTCTGGTCTGAGTGGTCGCGGCCTGGATGTTAGCGCCACCCCTTCGCATCCACAACTGCAGGGTGAAGTGGTCGCCTGATAATGCGGAGACAACCGAATCCGGCACCACAGCGACGTGGTTGGATCCGTTGAAGGAGAAGACCAGAGATGAATCAGAAGAAGGGAGAGTGGGCAGAGCTGACGTCCAGTTGGAAGCAGGAGATGGAGGTGGGAGGAGGTCTACTTCACCCCTGACTGCACCTGATGAAGCAAAGAGAGAGAAGATATCAATAAAAAAAGGATGCGGCCCTCCTGAATATTCATGTGTTCTGAGGTGTAAACCAGAACTCACCACACAGTCTTCGCACAGATCTGTCAGAGTAGCTGTCTCTGTCGCAGCCCTTCCCAATGTGGCCGGTCTGGAGCTCTACGGTGGCCTGGATGTTCCACACGGTCTCTTCGCAGGTCTCCAGATGCAGGCTGGGGAACAGGGGGATGCTCCCTGACCCGGGCGTGTACTCTACACGCTTGGTCCATCCTGACAAAAATGTAATAAGACATGCCAGTCACAACCTGACCCTCATATGTCATACAACATCTGGATTCAAAAAGTGTGGGAGCAAATTATGAGTTGGAGCAAATAACATGTGCATGCATACAATTCTCAGTTGAGGTCTCTGTGTTATTCAATGCATGTGGTTACTTTTATGTCAAGCGTATATACATTTTATGTACCTATAAATGTACCTAAAGCTGAAAATGTCAAGGCAGTTGGAAATAGACATATTAAAATGTGAAATTGTATTGAAATTGCACTGCACTATTTATATAGATACAAATTAAACACGGCAGATCTACAAACCAGAGAGGCTGTAAATAAGCTGTGCCTGCTCTTCCTGTGGAGGAATCTAATGTCAGGCAGGTGTAGTAATAGTATGTATGGTTCTATAAATGCATTGTCACCATTTATTTAATTGCCTTCTCTTGATACTACTTAGCTTCAGCACTGCCTCTTTAAAACTCAGCTCTTGATATAAAAATGCAAAGGTGATTCATTCAAGCGGCAGCCCACACACCCTCCATCTAAAAATGATAGTTTTAAGCAACAGATTAAAAAAGTAAAACAGTTCTCTGAATCCCTGCGAGAGTTATCCTCGGATGATAACCGGTAAAAGAAGGAGAGCAATCTGTGACATTGATTACCGATCCAGCCGGGTTTGCAAGACGGCTTGACTGTGACAACAACCTGGGCGTCAGCCTGAGCACGGTTCTTTCCACAGTCGAAGGCCGTTACCCAAAAGGTGTGAACGCGTTGACGCTTCGAATCCAATGGCTCTGTGTTTTTAATGTTACCTAGGAGACGGAGAGAGACAAAGAAAGACAGACCAAGAAATACAGAAATAGAGGGGTTAGTCATCAACAACAAGCTTGCGTAATTGAAAGCCCAGTAGGACTGAATGCTCATTGATAAAGCTTCTATCCCTGCATGTACAAATGCACTATCAGTGCACTATAATCAGGAATAGAAGGAGAAAAAGCAAACGCAGAGGAAGACAAATTGCACAGAACAGAAAACTGAAGGGTTTTTCCTGTTTTAAGAGATAAAGGCAACAACGAGTAACTGTGAAAGGCTGACAGTGCTCAGCGTGCCAGCTGTCAAACAAGAGGTAAGATAGAAGATGCTGTGGCATGGTGAGAGGGATGAAAGAGATAGTGGGAGCAACAAAAAAGACAAAGCAAGGAAAGAAAAGAAAATAGACAATGACAAGCCTACAGCTTCTGAACAAGGTCAGAACAAAAGGTCTCTGTGCTGCTGTACCAGTGTAATCCAAAAAAGAAAGGAGCTGCTCAACCTCCGCGAAACCCTCCAAGTGCAGGACAATTCTGCAGAGTCATACTAAAACAGGGTCTTCCTCAGCTGCTGTGTCAGATTACAACTGATCTCCCACCCAAGCAGTCGACGGATACGATAACGACATAAAGAATTTAGGGACTCTATGAGAAGCCGGGAACAAAAAGATGCTATATTAAACCGAACAGCTGCTGCAATGTTTATGCAGAGACAGAACAATAGTCCGCCCACACAAAGTCTATTGTCACTTTTTTTTTTTACCTTTGAGAGGAAATAAGTACCTGCGATTCCTTTCCCTCTGTCGCTATGCAGACATCAAAATCTCAGCACTGCCGCGTGTGAATTTTTCATTTATTGAGGACATCCAGAGTTTAGGAGCAGAATACTGAAGTGAATATTGAATTTAGTGATTCTACTTGAAATGAAAGCAACACAGAGCAGAGAGAAAGGGAAATGAGGCGGTAGCTGGTGGGGATATTCTGTTTC
This sequence comes from Nannoperca obscura, assembly GCA_036024295.1. NCBI lineage: Eukaryota > Metazoa > Chordata > Actinopteri > Centrarchiformes > Percichthyidae > Nannoperca > Nannoperca obscura. The sequence goes on from JAVQJL010086382.1 coordinate 33,872, forward strand.
TGTAGCAGAGAAAGACATGTATTAATAGGTCTGCGAGTTCAACACCCTTTGATTTACTGCTAGAAGATAAAACACGTCTCACCATCGTTGTCAATAGCGAAGGGCACATTGGGAGTGATGATGTCATAGAAGCAAATCTGGCTGTACTGCGGGGAGCAGTCAGCATCCAGAGCCTCCACGCGCACGATTCGGTCAAACAGACGCCCTTCTGGGACTGAAGCCTCGTAGCGACGCTCAACGAACACGGGGGAGAACTCGTTGACGTCGTTTACACGCACATGCACGGTGGCCCTGAGGGAAGGAGGAGTGGGAAGCAAAACACAGAGCAGAGAGAGGTGGATTATTGTAACAACATGAAGCTGAAATGTCTGGACGGTCTTTACAGTGCAGAGCCAGAGGAACCTCAGAGAGAGGCTGTAATTGTTGTTGAAAACATGAAATATGTTCTGTTTAAGTCGGAAGGAGGGGGATGAGGAGGGTGGACTAACTTGTGGGATTTCTTGCTGTTGACTCCATCAGGTCCCTCTCCGCAGTCGTAGGCCTGGATGGTGAAGCTGTGCTCCCGCTGGCTCTCACAGTCCAGCGGCTCCTTGGACCGGACCAGTCCCTCGCCAGTGGAGCGGTCCAGAACCACCGCTTCAAACTGGACCGAACCTGATCCAGAGGGGCCATTGTGAACCCGGAAGCCACAGATTTCACCTGTGAGAAGAGAGAGGGACGGTGTGAGGGAGGAAAATGATGATTTTAGACACTATGACTCCAGGTTTACTCATATTGTAATTTTTTATAAATAAAGTAAAAATATAATAATATAAAGTTATTATTGTAACTCTCACTTTTACCTGCTTGAGTGGCAAAAGCTGCTTCATGAGAACAAATAAGAGAGACTACATAATTAACTTTACTAAGTTTTAAGATTTTGTTTTTAATCTTTTGTGTTATTTTGATGTTTTTTCTGTGAAGCTGTTTGGAATTTTGATTCAAAAAGTGCTATACAAAAAAATGTTATCATCATTATTACAACAGCTACAAAAACCAGTGACATATAACCAGAAATTCAATCAGTTAACCCACAGTCCAATCCTAATGTCTACAATCTAAGTTGTTGTGGTCATATTATATTAATTGAGACAAACAAATTAATTTGAGCCTCCATTTGAAGGTAAATATCAGGCACTGATGTATTACAAAAATACTTATCAGTGCATCTATAATTTTGAATAATCGTGACAATTTATCTAAATATTCAATAGATCATTTTATCTCCTCTGTTGTCCTCAGTCTCTGGAGGTTTCCAGATATCTGTCTGCCCTTAAATAAGTGGCACTTAAACAAGTAATAATTATAATAGAATAAAATAGACTGCAGCTGAGACTCAAAATAAAATCCCCTGATATCCCAGCGGATCTTCCCCGGCTGACGTAAGTTGAAGGTAGAGAAAGTTCTTGCTCAAACAGTAAATGTTCTGTTCTTTCTTGACACGAGCCCAATAAATTTCAGGGAGTGCTCGAGTAATTCTAGATGATCTATTATAATTTGACTGAACACAGTTATTCCCAGGACTCCGAGTGCAAACACGATAACCTTATTTCATCAGGATGCAGTGGCAGAGCACTGCTGAGATGAAGGGTTGAATTACACTATGATGGTCTAAAAATAGTGGACTCTGTGACTGAATACGTTGACTTTAATATTTAGACTGTCTTTTGGGAAATATGGCTGGCAATGGCGGCAGTCTGAAAGCTCCGAACTTCTCTCTGAAAAAATGTTTACTATTAAAGCTCCAGCCAGGCCTGGTGAGATCATTTTCAATTTAGCTGGGGGAGCATTTGTTTTGACCTATTTTTTACTGTTGCCAGTTTTATGGATGTTCAAGCAAATTCATGGAATAGTTCAAATGTTTTTGAGCATTCTTTTTTTTTTTCATTCTACATCTTTCCATGCCGTTTGTTTCTCGGTGGTGTTACCAGCGTAGTGTAGCGGAGCATCTTTATCCAGGGCAAAGAGAGGGGGATTGAGCAGCACGGTGTTGTCGTTCTCCATGACAATCCCCTGGTACTCCGTCTCGATCCATGGCTTGTGCTTATTGGCTGAACGGCACAGAGAAGAGACCAAAGAGGCTTTGGGTTAAATGGAGCAATTAGAAGAAACCAACGTGTCTATTTTTAACACTCCATTATGGGCAAGGACACGGCGAGAGTGTGCATGAGTGGAAAAATTCACAACGTATGCGTGTGTGCGACCACAAAGACACAGTTTAATGACATTCGCAGCCTCGCAGATTTCCCCTCATTCTTCTTTTCACCACATAGACCTTCTTCTCTTGTTAACGTCAAGTACCACTCTACACACCTCCCTGGTTGGCAGTATAATTAAAGCCAGTCAGATTTCCCCTTATCACACACTGAGAGGTATATTGCTCATATCAATCAGCCAAACTGGCTTGCCACAGGCGCTGTACAATAATGCACTAAAAAACAGCCACGTCAAAATCAAAAGCCTGAGGTTTGCTGTGAATTTAACCTTTAATTGCAAATTAATTATTCAACCCTGTGCTGAATGTTCTGTTCTGAATGATCAAAGGGCAAGTTAATGAGCCAGAAGGATGACGATTTTACACTCCAGCAAAGAGCAACAACAAAAAGCCGGAGTGCCTCCCCTCTGTTGTCCTCAATCTCTGAAGCTACAGAGTTTGAAATCCGACAGAGGCACAAGACGTGTGTTTTGCAGTTGCTTTGTTGTCCACACAGTGAATTTTCTAAGAAATCTGACTGGAACTAAATTTGCCGTCTCGTCTGTGAGAAAATAGTCAACAGAGGAAAGTGTTGTCGGTACTGAATCTGATCAAACTTCTGTGTCTTCAAAGACAGAAGAGGGCAGAGTATCGTTTGAAATGTTTTAAAAAGCCAGTACGATACAATACTGTGTTTAATACCTTAGTAGTGGTGGAAAGGAACTAAGAACAATTACTCAAGTATTGTATTTAGGTAAAATTTGGAGGGACTTATAAATTACATTTATTTTGACAGATTTAGCTCGTTCCTAGGTAAAATTTGCTTAACCAGTTACAACATTAAAATGCTGCTTACACACTAACAATCAGTAATAATAACCCAAAAATGTTATATATACTACTTTGAATAATAGTCATTCTGCTGCCTAATGAACTATTTCAAACTAAAAAGTGTGGGAAATTTTGAACGCAGGACTTCTACTTGCAATGGGGTGTTTTTACATTCAAGTACTGTCACTTTTAATGATAAGACGATTATTCGAGCCAATCGACAAAAACATAATCAGCAACTATTTAGAAAATGGAATCATTTTTCAAGCGAAACCATCATGTGACATTCTCTAGTTGCTGCTTTCGTTCGGTTTATGTGATAATAAAGTGAACATCTTTGGCTTTTATAGTGCTGGTCGTACAAAGTTAGCAATCTGGGGACACTGACAGGGCGGATGTTCTGACTTTGTTCTTTACACCGAATGATTAATCAATGACAATTGTTGTTAGTTGCCGCCCTAGCTAGTTTTAATCTTCCACCACAGTTTTTTTAAAAACAAAACACATTTTAAATTTAACAAAAAGAAGCTAAAATTCTCAAATGTCCATAAATGTCCATGAATGTCCAAACACAAGCAGCTATACAAGAACTCGAGAAGAAGCCTGAATAAAAGAGTCTGAAATTCTTTAAATGAAGAAATATCTGATCACTGCATAAGTAAAGAGCACAATCTGACCAAACTTTCCACTCCAGGCATTTTTGAATACTTTATGTTTTTCTGACATATTTTGGTCAGTATCAAAAAAAGTATTGAGATTCAATACTCTGCCCCAATCAAAGGCATTCATCCTCTCCTCTCAAGGTCCAGCCTCCTCCTCTATTTCCACAGTCCTCTGCTATGTCTCTCTTTTGGTCATTTATCTCTCACCCTCTCGTCCCCTCAGCTGATCCCCTCCCTCCCTCCTCTGCTCTGCTATATAGCATTAATCTGAGCATCAGGCCTGTGGATTACATCCAGGATTACAGATTGAGAGGCATCCTATTCCAGTCCTCTCTGTCTCTCCTGGCACTCTTCCTCTCTCTGTCACTCTATCGCCCCACAACACTCACCCGCCCCTCCTCGTCTGTCTCTCTCTCTCTCACACACACACACACACACACACACACTCCAGTATTTCTAGCTTGTGTCATCTGATCTCACGTACCACCTCTCTCCACCACCACCCCCTCCTCCCTCCTTATCGGCATGCGTCTTTTCGACCACGTCCTCTCCTGTCACAGCTCCTTCCCCTCTGTCTCTCCTAACATCACTCCCGTCTCTCGCTCCCCCCTCTGCCCTGTGTTTCTGACACTCCATCTCTCCTTCAATCTCCTCGTCTTCCCCGCATCACTCCCCTCTGCCTCCTTCTCTGACATTCTCCCTCCACGCCGTCTGTTTCATTCGCCTTCCCCCAGCATGATAATCATTGGAACAATGATGCTGAATCAGAGTCATGGTTATCCAGGACGATAAATCTGCTACAGAGGAGGAAACAGATTTATCATCTTCTCAGAGTCACAGCACTGGCGATACAGGCACATGCACACTGGGTCACAAACACGAAACACACAATGTATACACATATGTATGCAGTCTCAAATGCTGAAGCTATATCTAAGAATTACACATATGAGGGACAGCAATAAAGTCATCTGGGGCCTTTCAGGGCAAAACTGCCATGGTCCTGCCCGAGAACCTTGACAGGTCTGCGTGCTCCCATGGCGATCTAAACCATCGTCTCAGCACTTCACAATTAACAGTCAAAACGACGAGGAACTGACCTTTGTTGCCGTTGGCAACCGAAGTCAAGCAAAGGAGGAAGAAGAAGAGAAAATTCATTCTGTCCATCTGAGGGAGGAAAGGAAAGGTAGACGGGGCAAAAGGGTGGGGTGACGAAGGGGGGAGGAATAGAGTACATGCATCAACAACTGATCAGCACTGGAAGAGGCGGGTACAGTAACAAGACAGAGAGAAAGAGACAGAAACAGATCAGGCCTATCACATGGTGCACAGAGGTTTTTACCTGGCTGTGTTTGAGCAACAACTCACGTGTAGCGTATGTGCGCGGAGGCCCGCATAGGTGAGAGAGACCCTACATAATGATCTAAATGTGGAGCAGCAGATCGAATCAGCATGAATAAACCAATAATCCATACTTGTTTGCACATAATGCTGATTTCTGGCTTTGCTCAAAATTAGAGCCTGGAACAGCCTATGGAGCAACACATACCTGGCTGTGAGTGTGCATGTGTGTGTCACTAGAAAAGGTTTTGCTGTGTGGCTGTGTAGGTCCCCCCCCCCCCCCATGTTTTAATTGTGGTTTGTTGGGTAAAAGAAAAATGCAGCTGCTGTCTTGTGGCAGTGGCCACAACTGAAAAATGAGTCCTTGGGGGATTTTTTATAACAAGCTTCTACGTGTTTCCATTGCTGCAGTCATTGATAGGCTACATGACAAATACTGTAGATTACAGTTGTTGTTTTTTTAAAGAGTACATTTGTAACAGGGGTCTCCATATGCGCACAGGTTGTTCGGGCTGCACACGTACATCCATGAGCAGAGAAACATGCTATGCGACAATAATGAGCCGTTTTACATTACAAGCTGGTATTGTCACACATTACCAGCTTGGGCTCCGTGGCTGCCTGTGGCCATACTGAGAGGTTATTCTAGAGAAAATGTCGCAGAAATGAAGGTTAGCTGAAGCAGAAACCTGCACAATTTGACATTACCGTGGTGAGTGCGCTGATGCTCCTGGTTGGTACCCAGCCTTTACGCTCGCAGCATCCGCCTCTCACGCCCCTGCCGCTCGGCTCGGCAATCCCCAGCAGGCTGAAAACAAACCTCCAGGTGGAGAGGACACACTAGATGCTCTTTACACAGCGGCTCGAGAAATGATAGATGTCAGCCTGACGTTGAGACTCGGCGCTGAGATGGGAGGAAGACGAAGAGACCGATGGATGCCCTTGTTTTTTCTCGGCTCTACGGAGGAAAAGGAGAAAAAAAACGGTGGGAATATTACGCTGGCGTCCCCTCCCTCTCGGCGTTTCTTAACCCGCCCACACTGCGTCCTTCTCTCTCCCTCCCTCTCCGGCCCCCACCAGCTCTGAACCAGACTGCTTCTCTGGCTGTTTTTTCTTCTTCTGTTGAACTAACATTAAGTGTGACTCAGACCCCAACACAGCAAATTATCTCATCACGTTACTGCTGGCTGGATGTCACACTTGACCCACACCCCAACACCCCCCCCCCCCTCCTTTTATTTTTTAAATAAATAAAATAAAATAAAAATTCCCATTATTCCCCACTGCTCAAGCTTCCCCATAACTACACCGCAAAATGACGTCATGTCACCCCTTTCTTTGCCCCGTGCTCCTGTCAGACAGATGAAGGCAATGGGACATCCACACACACACACACACACACACACACACAAATAACTACAGAGTCCTTGCTTGAAATGCAGCATTTTAATGAACATTATAAAATTGTATTCGAAAATCACCCCCCACCTCCCTCCCTCCTCCATGCCAAGTTTTATTTTCCTTTGTACATTTGGTAGGAATAAGGCAAAAAAGTAGTCTCTTGAAATAGCAATTCACATCAATTAATAATCACCATGTCATGTATAAATATTACTAAAATCTGGGCTGTTGCTACAGTGAGGTTCGTCCTCTCGTGGACATCTCCTGTGTGTTAAGAGTCAGCGAGAGGACGGCAGCAGCAGTGCTGGGCCTTCCTCCAACATGCCATGGACCAGACAATCCAGCCCCCCACCCCCACCCAAACAAATATTAAATTAAAACAAAATAAAGAAGCATGGGATGCTTCTACCACTCTTCACCACCTGCTGTTAGAAACAGAAGAACAGACCATAGGTGAAACACATAAGTGGAATTTTCTTTCCTCCATTTTTTTTTTTTTTTTTTTACTTCCAGTTGAAGATGAGATAATTGCTCAGTTTAAATACAGCCTAAGCCCCCTATTTATGGAAATCAGAGTAAATATGGGATGAACCAAACTTATGAACTGTGTGTGTATGGTTGGGTGGGCAGTATGCAAGTCTCTGCCTGAAAAGATTCACTTTCACATCTGTGTATGTCAGAGCTGAGGGTCAGGCTGGAATCAATCAGACAGAGGAGTGACACAGACTGAACACGCGGCAAGAAAAAACAAAAAAAAAACATCAACGGCAAAGGGTTGAACAATGCAAATTCTTTTCATGACAACTTATCCAAAGCTACAAAATGTTCTTTTTCATAAAAGCTGTTAAAACTCTATAAATCAAGTTTTTTTCCCCCCCCATCACAAATCATATTAAAACCAAAACAATTGTAGTAAAAACATTCATTAATACAAGGCCATTTTGAAATGGGGTTTAGTGTTCAGTGTGGGATTTATAGTGCTTGTATAACCACTGGCAGCCATTTTCAAGAAACAACCCCCCTGATTATTTTTATTATCATCATCATCATAATCAGTCTTTTGCAGAAAGCTGTATGCTTTTCGTATTATTACATTAGAAAGTGCCATGTACGCTGGCGCTGTGCTTAGACCTCCTGTGAAGACTTGCTGCTGCTCAATGTGGGTGCTAGATGTGAGAGAGAAATGAAACATTAAAAAAAAAAAAAAAAAAACTCATCAGAGCCAGTGACAGACTTTGAACCCGTGACTGGTGAGTGCAATTCTGTGTCGACAGCATGTCAGTCTCTCAAGATTCACAAGTCCCACATTTCTTTAAAAAAGGAAAGCAAAAAAAATAAAAAATAAAAAAAAAGGAAAACAACAGGAAATCGCCCCTGATTGGCTCACAATTATCCCATGTGGCACGATGGTCATTTCCTGTAAACATTTCTCTAAATGTTTATAAAAACACCCTCCCATTTAAAACACAAAAATATATAGAAATTTATTTGTACATGGACATATATATATATGTATATATATTACTAAAGGCCTGAAAATATTTTCCATTCTGCTCCTTGAAAGTCACAGTTCCCTTCAGTGGATATTTAGCCTTATTTGGACCTGGAAGGAAACACACACGTTTTAACACTAAAACATTTACTCACAGCAACATCATTGACTGAAACAAAATGGCAAAACATAAAAGCCTGCACTTGCTTACCATGCCGAGTCCTAGTACCAAGTTCTAGTCCTGCTTTATCTGGCTCCGTTCTTTCTTAGGCACCAGCGCCTTACGGAGGTATGGCATGATTAAAAAGACTATGAGGAAGAATACGTGACCACAGAAATAGATGGACGAATATACCTGAAAAACAAAAAGAACAGTCAAATTAAAAATCTTTAAAATCCTAATTTACCCTACCCCTAACCCAATGTTATGATGACACCAGTTATGTCTCCACCCCACCAGCTGCCATCAGAGTTTCCTGCCTCTGTCAGTCACCTGACCCTGCTACTCTCTGCATACCAGCCACTTTCCAGTGTCCAGTGTCCTTCCAGTTCCTGAAGACCTGCACATCATCTCCCCCCCCCCACGTTTAGGACTCCCTTCTCGTGGGTGACTGTTTCCAGTAAAACTGCTTTTAACATCTTTGGAAAAAATGCAGTTCATTCTTTTCGCTGAAAACATCTTCCTTGCACAGCAATGTGACGTCATGTAGCAAAGGACCGCGCCCAATCAAACGCTCACAAGTACTCATTCCTGGTAAATTACAGTAACATGAACACCGTTTTTTTGCTGTTTCCTGTCCCTGCCAAGATTACGCTTAGTAATTTAGTAGCAAAAGTAATCATTTTAATGTTGCTGTTTAATCTGTGCACACAGTATGACTGCATGTCTGGAAGAGGGATCCCTCCAATTGTACTCTAGAGTTTTCTTTATTCAAATCGAGGGTCTAAAGATGGAGGGTGTTGTATGCTGAACAGACCGTAATGCCCCAAGGCAAATTTGTGATTTTGGATAAATAAAATTGACTTGATTTCATCTGTCGTGATACATTATTATAGCATTATAATATCATGAACAGCTGCGCAGTGTTTTGGTATCTGATTAGCCTTTAAACTCACAGATCCATGACAAACCAGCCGCCTTGGGGCCCGTTTCACTGAAACCAGGCTACTTGCACACAGCTCACAAATGGTGGCAACATCCTGTTTCACAAATAACTGTTGCTCGCTAACTGCAGATACATGTTTGGATTAGTTAAAACGTGTCAAAATGTGAGAGAAGTCAATGATCTCATGTTGCAAATCAAAGCCCGTGGATTGTATTTCAACACGCCAGCACCCCTCGGAACTACTGTAACGACAATACCCACAGCTTGTTACAAGTGGGAGCAAACATATTTATCGTACGACCGGTGTGGTCTCAGAGTTGTGAGTTACCTTGATCCATTTTTCGTAGGCAAAGAGGCAGAATGGCACTAGAGGGTAGCCCATGAAGAGCCAGTGGATAAACTGCTGGACTACATAGATGAGAGGGTAGAGCGCGCTGTTGGCCAGCTTCGTCAGCAAGGGACTGTCCCTCACCAGTGCCAGGGCCTGAGACACAGACACACGGTTGTAGTAACACAATAAAACAATGGGTATATATTAAATTGGTGCCAAATTGTGACTGTTGTCAATATTTAATTGCAAGTACGTTCAGCAACATTTTGTTCAACAGCGTAATGATATTTAATAAACTTGTTAAAAGGTTGACAGTGGGTTTATATGATGAACCAACACATTTACCACCTTCTGAAATAAATACCTACATGTTTTATCTGTAGCATACCTGTCTCTCTACAGTGATGATGAAGAACTCCATGGAGAAGCACAAGATGTATCCGGAGTGAAGACCATGCCAAATCGTCAGAAAGACGAGTGTGGTCACGTGAGAGAGGGACTTGTTGCCCAGGAACTTCAACCGCTTGAAGACATGTCTTTAAAAAAATAAAATAAAATAAAAATAAAAGTTATGGATCATATCTTTTTGACTAACAATCTGGATAAGGGCAGTCAGAAAGGCTTAAAACATCAGCCATCACTGCTTCTATGGGAAGCACTCACTTACCTGGAGGTTGTCGTTGCATAGCAACTGAAGTTATATTAAAACATTTCAAGACAACTTTGCTTGCTCTACAAGGGTACTCGTCAATTCAAGGTTGGCCCAGACTCAGTGTTACAACACCTTAGACAAGTGCACGCACACATTATGTTTTCAATCTCCAAACCGGTGTCTCTTACTGGTGACAAGCAGCAGACATGTACATGACGTACTACTGCCTAAAAGCCTTGCTCGTGGCAAACCGAAAATCTGACAAGCGCGCTCTCTCAGCGCAGCAGCTGTCCAGGTGCAGGGGTGTATTCAGGATTTGAACGTCTCTGTCAAGCTCCCAATTACAACCTATTGCCATTAATTCACGATTTGCGTCTGGCCCCTCTTCACACTGGTGCTGTAAAATCGTATGAATTTAAATGCCTCACAAAAAGCTTGCAGGTTTACTATTCCATCCAGCCACTAGGTCTTCCAATGGAAGAAGGCTTAAAAAATAAATAAATAAATAGTACCCAACTTAACCCATTTAATGTTAAACTGCTTAAGTGTATGCTGAAAGAATCATAACTCAGAATTGGCGTATAGGTGACTATAAATAGTCTTTTCTTGGTAGGTCAAACAATGAGAGCATTTTAAGCGTCAAGTTTGTATTTTATCTCAGTGGGCATGAAAATCTCTCTATCGACCAGCTATAATCTCACCTATAAGTGATGTTCTAATAGCTTACAAGTTTCTTGAGATGATTTTATAGCCACTTTGGAAAAAGGTGTCACTCCCCCCCCTCATCTACTCTGTCTGATGCAGTTTTGAATAATAGAAAGTGAAAGTAATCTTAGGGGGCTAATGCATTCAGCTGAGACGGGCCATGTAATAAACCGTATGTTCAATAAATTGATTTGCTCACTGTCATCATCAAAAGGACGCCACATGCTCCTGCATTAACATGCAAAACTTTTAACGGCTTCATTGTGAAGCATTGCCACATTGGCTTGAACGGTTATCCCCTCTGTTATCATCCAAGTAAATATTTAACTTCTTACAACACCACTATGAATACCAGCTCGAGATCAGATGGACACTGACCTGGCAGCCCACGCGTTAGTGTTGATGTTGAAGGAAGATATGGTTCCTCCAAAAAGGGGTGTGGTTTCAAAGACCCACACCTTCATGTTGGCGCAGGCGTCCCACTGGTGCTTGCCATCAACTACACCATTGTAGCCTAGTCCAGATAATATACATACACCCTCCTGTAACACACAAAATAATTTTTTTTTATCATTTGCACACCCAAGATCGCGCCATGAAGCAGAAGAACCTGATAATCCGGAAATGTACCCTTTACCAAGGTTCCCACGCATTTCTGCCAATGAATTTTCTAAACATTTCCATAATATTCTACCCAGTCTCCACGACTATATTTAAGTAGTTTAAAATAGGTAAGCCTACGTAGCGATCATAGGGCGCAGGCTAGGGTCTGCCTCTCTCTTGAACAAAATATTATAACTGTTGTTCAAAAGCCAAACATTATTAAACACACACTTCCCAGACACAAGCAAGCTGCTTCCCGCCATCAGCTAGCTGCACACACCAACGTGTATCACGTAATATTAGTAATGTTTCAAGAGTCAGGCAGCGCAGCACTAGATTTAAAAAAAAAAAAGGTACGTATTTTTCGTAACATTGTGTTTTGGGAATTTTATTAACTGATTTTAAACAATATCCTGGAAAACCATTTTTCTAACTTCACACCCTGTATTACTCTGGGCTGATCAGGGTGTGCCATAAAGAAATGTATGAGTGAAAGGTCCAGGCTGGTGTTTAACCGTTAATGCTCTCTCACAGCAGGATTTAAGCTAGGTACTGTGTGTAAATACAGCTTCATCTAAATGAGGTTCATTTTAAGAATCAAATCAGAAGAGACAGAGAGAGAGACTACTTACCGCTATGACCCAACAGCTGACATATTTATACAAAATGACTTTGGCCCACAGCATTATAAACACACAGCGGTACCAGAAAGGCTGAGCCTGTGAAAAGGACATAGTTTTACATTTTAGACAATGAGAAAGATCCTGAAACACTGAAAACCCTGAGCATACACAGTGATTGTATGTTTGAACATATTGTCGTTCTCACCTCATATTCATCTGTTAAGTAGTAGCTGTCTGGGTAATAGGGACTGAATATTGCATATATCGATAGGCAGAGAAAACCCAGAGCAAACCTCTTCAAAGCTGGTAGAACACTGGAAGAGAAAGGAACAAGATGGGGAGGGGAGACGGGAAGGTAATAATGCTAACTGCAGGGCTGTGATACTGCAGAGTTGGCTTATTTGACAGAGATATAATAAAAATAGTCTTTCAGCTTTTCATCACACCTTATTTTTTTGCTCTTTTACCTGTTCGGGGGCTTTCCGGGAGAGTCGGTGAGCTCCCCCGCCACCAGCCTCTGGTAGCTGCGCATTGTAAACTGGGGTCCCACCAGGAAGCCTCCATAGAAGTAGGAGAAGCCGCACACCTCGAGCAGAGAGGGCACAGACGGCAGGGCAGCTTTCTTCTGTTCTGAACTCAGCTGGGACTGGAGTTAAAAGGATATGAGAAGAGGAAGACGACAAAAAAATAAAGAGAGGAAAAAGAGCGATAGGAAAAAGGGATGAAGGGAGTGGAAGAACAGAAAAGGGCAGAGAAGTCATTTTAAAAAGCAGGCTGACGAGCTCAGGATGTTTCTAGTTACAAAAGGATTTGTTTAGGATTTAACCACAGACTCAATAGGACTGCACTTAATACTGGCAATTAAATGCACGCTGTAATCTGTGTACGGAAGAGTGACCCTTGGCGTTCATTTGAAACACAGCGGTAATATTAACCAGATGAGAGCAGATTCATACATTTTTAAACAGATAAAAAAGCACAACATCAACACTCATTCCAATAAAAAACCAAATAAAGCAGCAGAAAGGAACAGATATAGATATTCAGTACTAGCTATAATAGAAAAGAAACCCAAGCACACTGTAGATGACCTTTAAACTGGTAAAGAAAAGCCAAGGACAATGATTGACATACACCTTAATGGGGCTGGGGCTTATTTGTCAATGTATTTGATGGCACATTTGTTGTGTTACTTTTTTATGGTAATATTGGATTTTTGCATCTGTGTGATATAGTAACACCATTTATAGGAGTCCAGTATTGGATTAGCCAAAAATAGTCATTCATTCTGTATCTGGTTACAGTTTCTCAATTGAATTGCCATAGAACTTAACTGCATCATAATATATACTGATGTTGCAGTGCATTATTACTTTATTGTCCTGTTTTCCTCCTCTGTCCTACATCATCTGGTCTCCTCCTCCGCGGAGCCTCTAATAGGCTAAAAGAGCGCCTGAGCTGACTGAAGCTACACATAAACGAGGGGAGGCAGAGTAAAGGGTCGGCTCCTCGGCAGCACAAAGCCCTTCTGTTACGTGGCAGTTGTTTCACTACTGCTTCGGGTTGCTGGAAGTCGTTTTCAGGTCGTTTTTAGCTGAAAGTTTCTGCTTTGAAATAAAAGAAGGTTCAGGGTAACTTATGTCAAAAAAAACAAAAGTTTGCTCCCACGGAGCGTCCATTTATGTTTCCACGCCGACGTAGCTATTCAGTTGATCTCCTACACACCTGTTTAAATATGTGTGTGTAGAGCGCATGATTAGTCCATTTATTGATTAGTTAACGGTGGACATTGCTGCTGTTTGCTGTTTCTATGATGATAAACTTAATATCTTTAAGTTTTGAACTGGTGATCAGACAAAACAAACAATCTGACATATGTCGCTTGGGCTGTGGCAAATTGCAATGAGCATGTTTCACTATTTTCCAATATTTGATAGACCAATTAATTGATTATCTGAGAAAATAACTGACTGATCATTTTTCTTGAATGGTTTTGTTTGAGCCAATGCTGTGAGGGTCCTTGGATACTTTAAATTACTAAATTTACTCAGGTGACTTTACTCGTAGGTAACTTGTTTGTATTAAGTATCTGACCGTTTCTGCTTCTTGCTGCACATTTGTACACAGTGATCACCTACTTGTTTGGGGTGAAAACTACAGAATACTCTTTCAATCAAAAACCTCATCTACCCCCTCTTTCACACGACAGAATGAAAACAAACAAACAAAACAAAAATAACAGGACAAACAGGAACTAACAGAGATAAACTATGAGCAAAAACAAAGAGCGGCCCAGACAGACGACGTCGACATATTGACGAATGATCAAGTAGGCAAAAGCAAGAGAGATCAACCAACTCACTGGTTCCTTCCCGCCGTCATAGTAATCAAATGTCAAACCTGTAATCAGAAAATGCAACTGGTGTCAGAATCTATGTTAGGGTGACTAATGCTGTCATGATCATTTGAATGAACACCTTAAAAGCATGCAACGGCCAGGTCAGCTGTTTATCAGTGTGTTAATGATTCACCACAGTACAGAGGGATACAGCAACAACAGCAACAAGATAGATATCAAATCAAACACAATGAGAAAACATCTGGCAGAGGAATGGTGGGAGTGCTCACCAACAAGTTTGAGTGTGAGGACACAATGAGGCATAGTCCACTTGATGTCATACTCCTCCGTCGCTGTGTAGTAATACCCTGCCAGCAGGTATACCTACGGGGAGACAGAATGAGAGGATTGAAAGACACAAGACATCCAAGTAAGCATCATCAAAACATCTCCAAGATGATATTTAGCGCAGTTATATGCGACAGAAAACTCGAGGAAAAAAATAAGGAAATCGCCTAAACAAACACTGAAAGTGTGGTGGAAAAAAAAAGAAATCGGAAGTGGTTTCATTACTATATTTCTTAAAAAGTGCAAGCAATAAATGCAAGAGTGTGCAAAAAAAAGGCGCCAGCTTTCCCACAGGAAGCATGTGACTACATCACAAGATTATTGGCCTTTAGATTACTAGTGTCCATTTTAATAAATGACACAAACAGGTATTAAGAGGGAAATTAAAGTAATTTGTAGAAAACAGATATCAAACTGTGCAGACAAACAAAGTGTGACAGCGGACAAATCAGAGCCAATGCCTTAAAGAAAGCCTGGACGCATTGAAAAGGGGAGAAGAAACCACGGGACACCTCACCATTTGAAAGGTAAAGCTGCTCAGGACAGTTGTTACCGTCCTTCCCATGAGCCTCAGCATCAGGAATTGAACCAGAATGCATACTGCGGAGTGATAGATCTGAGAGCCTGGGAAAGAAAAGGGGGGGGGTGAGTGCAGTCAAGTGTGACCTGTAGGACTGGATATGCACAACAGCATTTCTCCTCCACAGTATTCAGTATTGGCAGAGATGGAGAACAGGACAACATGGCAAGTCCATGACACACACAAATCTGACTTGAAATGAGCTGTCAAAACAGGAGATGGGAGAAAAAGTATTCCACAAGAAGATAAAGCAACAGACCTGCTGTAAAATCCGAGTGCAGCCACAAGAGAATAAAGAAAAGAGACAGAGAGATCAATGTTAACAGTTTGTGTTTACTCCAGCATGCCACTCTCATCCACGAGGAAACTCCACCCGTGCATCCCGTCACTGCCGTCACACATTGGCATATTTGGAAATATAAGTAACTGACAGTAAATTAATCCATCATTCAATCATTGAAAATGTTATACAGGCTACAGCTAATAATTATTACCATTATTGTTTAAGCTTAAGACAATAATTAGGCAATAGGCAAATTAATCGATCAATTGTTTTTTCTATGAAATGTCAAAAGACAGAGGAATATGCGTGTTATTTTCCAACATTTTATGGACCAAACAACTAATCAAAAGAGTGAGAAAAGAATCTGCAGATTAAGCGAAGATGAAAATTAGCATTAGTTGCAGCCCTCAGTGTAATGTATATGAAGCCGTGCAGGAATGTCTGGCCCGCATGGATATAAATAAACATTTACATGTAAATCTCCAGTTGTCAAACCTGCAGGTGTAGTCTGTTAAAGAGCACCACATTCACTTCCTCGTCAACCCAGAAATTGCTCAACAGTAGTTGATGATTCATCACCACAAAGACTTCAAGGCATCAATCAGCCGTTGTGTTTCTAACTAAAACGGAAATGTGTTTTTTGTTGAAGTCCACCGTTTCTTCTAGAGGTTACAGTTTATTAAAATATGTAATTCAAAAAATTAAAATTATATTCTGCTGCTTTTGGGATCTCATTTTAGTTTGCAAATATATCACATATCAATTAAAAACAAACAAAAATGTTGATGTGTTTGTAGAAATAAGTTTAGATAGCTGGTAAGTAGCATTTAGAAGTTAGCCTTGACACAAGTTGGAATGACTTGATATCTTCCCCAAGCCCAAAGACTAAAATGTTATTCTGAAAGTGTGCAGAGAATTGAAGAGAACAATACGACAGCAGCCAATTGTGTTTTCTGTGCAGCGGGGAAAGGTGTATTTGGCAGTACAGACCGGCAGACAACTATATGCAGCTAACTAATAACACAGGCCCTTAAACTCCCTCTTCAACTCACCAAAGTTGAATGCTGCCAGAGCCAGTCCAGAGAACGTGTGGAACAAGTGAATAATGGTGGCAGGCTGGTAGAACAAGAACCGCCGGTACAGCAGAGCACAGGGATACCCTGCAAGAGAGGAGGAAGGGGAAAAAAACAGAAAAGAAATCTGTTAATGGAGCCATTGTTGGCATATCCGGATATTAACACTGACCATGGGGTAAAAACATATTGGCATACACGCAGTAGCACATTAGTACCACTGGTATGTGTTGCTGCAAATCTGGCATCTCAAGGAGAAAGATAACTGCACTAAGAAGGACAACCAGCGACCATGGTAAAGGTTATTTTCACACAGGGTCAAACAGGTCAGTTTGACTTTTTCTGACTTAACCTGTGCACTGATGTATTAGAAATGAAACATACCTACATACATATAAGTCTAAATTTATTGAGAGACAGATTAAGGCATTATTGTGTTTTTCATGGGATTTGTAGATTATTGCAGTCCAATAAATCAGGTAAGAAGCCCCTGTTGAGTTAAACCTAGATCATATTAGCAAACATATAGCAGAGGAAACACTGGCAAAACCTGTTCTTTAAGGCCCCACTGTTGTAGCACAAGGCAGTTACTATATGACTACAATATTATGCAAGACACATTAAGCAACACCGGGACAAGGGGCACGAAATAGGGTGACTGAAGGGTATTAGCCAACCAAAGTCTGGTCAGAGTGGCCACGTTCACTTCAGTCTATTGTATTGTTGCTGTGAGGCGACAGAGAGAAAATCAGACGTGCCTATGTGTCAGAACAAAGTTCAGAGAGGACAGCATGGAGGACGCCCTCCCCCACTCCATTCACATTCACTCATTCATACACACACGCCCAAACTCTGATATTCCCATCCATTTAGTCCTATCTAACAATTAAACAACTAAGTTAAAGTACACTCGTGCACTTTAATAAAATAAAAAAATAAAAAAATCACTATACATTGCGGCCTGGTTCCAACCTGTTTAACCCTGTCAGAGTCTGTATCCCCTCTGCTCAACTGAGTGGAAAATGGAGGGCTGTGTGTTTGGGGGGGGGGGGGGGGGCATATTTTGGCACCCTGTGCCCATTATCCTTTTCAGAGCATAT